>VWZX01002957.1:821-78342 GCA_013399015.1 Galbula dea | reverse complement strand
GGACTTGATGATCTTAGAGGCCTCTTCCAGCCTTAGTGATTCTGTGGTTTCCCACTGATGGCAGTTTTACATCAGGGCTTTCCCAGTGATGTGAGCAGAATGGTTCTTGAACCCTGAAGTCTTAGTTTAATGTTGTCTTCATCAGGTAACTCTACTGGTTGTCTTCCTCATGGAAGAAGAAGAATTGGGAAGGAGATTCTAAAGGAGATTTCTCTCCATGCTGTGTTCACCTCCCAGCTCCTCCCCACTGACTGTAAGCAGCACAGGGCACTGCCATGGGCAAACCCAGAAGGAGCAGTTAATATTCCTCTTCCTTTAGCTGCCCCTTGTTTTAAGGAGACTTTGTTCCTGGGCTGGGGGAGGGTGGTGAGCATCTGTTGGTGGCTGTTCCATGTTTTTCTGTGCTCAGAGCAGGCTCCAGTGCTGCAGCCACAAAGGTTTTGTCATTAAAAACAATGACCCTGCCTAAAGTGTAGAGGAACACAATGGTGTGCAGAGCAATCATCTGAGTGACTAATGAGCCCAAACAAAGAACTTGCAAACAAGCCCAAAACTACTGACACTAGAAAATACAGAGCTCTGGGGTAAGGGAAAGTGCAGAGTGTGTTGATGAGCACCCAGCTGAAAGGCAAGAGAAGAGAAGTCAGGGCACTTGTTATCTTCTAGTGTTTCTTGTTCCCATGTTGGCTGTGGGGAAAGCTCCTTCTCTCTCTTGAGGAGGCCCTGCCACCTTTGTTGGTTTAAATGGAACACTGTCTATGTTTTGCAGACTCTTTCATCATGTTCTCCTCCTCACTTCTGCTCTGGGCTGGGGTTTGGTTGGTTGGTTTTATTTTATTGTTTTGATTTCCACTCATTCCCAGATTTTTTTGGCTTTTCTTTGCTCCTGAGCTCCCTCCCTGGAATATCTTCTGCTGCCTTCTTCACAGCTGGCTCTTGAGGGATGTTCTGCTGAAGAACAGGCAGAGTGCTGATTGAAGAAACAGAAACTAAAATGCAGGAGAAGTGAACTAGCTGAGAGCAACAGCTCAGTGAAACAGCTAGAAAAGACTCCTTGCATTTAGAATCCTGCAGGAAGGAGCAGAAGCTGGAGAGGTGGCAGAGGATCTGTCTGTGGAGGCTCTGGAGTTGCTGGACAAGCCTTCTTTGTTTCCAGGAGACATGACTGGCTCGGTGGCTCAGGTGGTAGAGGAGTTTGCTCTAAGTGCAATAAGGGCTAGGAAGGGAAAGGTGTCAGCAAGTTCCTACCCCTTTTTGTTTGGTTTGGCTGCTGCTTTCTTGGCTGACAAGACTCAGCATTCAAAGAAACTATGTGCTGCAGGAATTGAGGACAGCAGAGGTGCCCAGGACACTTGGCTGTCTCCCTGTGCTGTAGAATCAGAGAAGGCTTTGGGTTGGACCTCTCAGGGTCATTTGATCCAAGCCCCTTGCAGTGAGGTTGTGGAGTCTCCTCCTCTGGAGGTGACCCTGGGCAACCTGCTCTTGGTGACCCTTCTTTAGCAGGGGCTTGGACTAGGTGATGATCTCCAGAGGTCCCTTCCAACCCCTCTGGTTTTATGGCCTTAGCTTAGGACTGTGTTGCATTAGGTGCCAGTTGTGAGGCTTTGCTAACACAAGGTTAGTGAAAGGACACAGGCAAACCCAACACTACCTCTCTGAGGCAGAGAAGATGCTAAGGTTTTGCTGTCAGCTTTTGTCAGCAGCTGCCTCTGCTTGCACACATGGCTTAGCAGAAAGAATGGGGTTTCCATCAAATGCTTAGCCATCATTTGGGAGTCAGGCTTCAGACTGCAGTGTCAGGATGGCTGCAGACACTGGGCAGCTGGTCCTGCAGTGGCTGAGGAAGGCAGAAGCTCCCTCTGGGTTTCTGCCAGCTGACACAGGTTTGCCACAGGCAGTGCTGCTCAGGGACACTTCCTGGCTTTCATCTGGGCTTTGTGGGGAATTTCTCTACAGAAGCTGTGCTTTGTTGACAAATACTCACAGACCTGATGTGCTTTTCTGTCTGGGTGGAGAAGAAAGGGGTTGCAGCAGTGACAGACACTCTGGTGATGGAAGGCTTTAGAAAGAAAAAGGCTCACAGAAAGCAAGTTCCTCTTCCCTGCTAGGAGAAATTGGTGCCTAGACTAATGCTGCTCTCAGGAATCAGCATTCTTAAGGGAAAATCACTGTGGGATGTAGCTGCTAACTGAGAAGGATGGGTTCTGCTGACCTTCCTTCCTCCCTTCCTTTCTCTCCCAGTGTCCTTGGGAAATGCTGTTCCATGTCACTGCTCAGAATACTGCTGAGCTGGGCAAAGGCAGCTGTGCTCTGAGCTGTTAACTTTATTGCTTCTGAGCTTTAGATGAGTTTTTGAAATAGAATCCTAGAATCACAGGCTGGCTTGGGTGGGAAGAGACCTTCCAAGGTCACCTAGTCCAGCCCCCCTGCACTCAGCAGAGACATCTTAGATCAGGTTGCAAATAACCTGACCTGCAGTGGTTCCAGGGATGGGACATCTCCCATCTCTCTGGGCAACCTGGGCCAGGGGCTCACCACCCTCAGCATAAAACATTTCTTCCTTAGCTCTAGTCTAAATGCATCCTTAAAATGAAAATTCTCTACTCCTTCATTGTCAACTCCTGTGAGCTCTGTTGCTATGCTTGGGACAAAACACATACCAGCTACCTTTTTCCTGACCTCTCATAGACCCAGAAGGATGCTGGAGCTGATGTCTTAATGGTAATCATTCCTGTTAACAATTGAACTAATATCATTTATACCCCAACTTACCTTTTCTAATATTCCTTTTTATTTGCACAGAAGACCTAAAACACTTGGGGTCAAAATCATTCACCTGAGAATTCCCAGCCTGCACCATCCCTGGGATGACAGAGTTTGTTTATGGGTTACAGAGCTAGGAACTGAAGCACAAACACTTCCAAAGCATCCCTCAGTGTGCTGCTGATGGAGTTTATAGTGAGGGCTTTGAATGGGAAGTAAGGAAGCAAACAGAGAGAGTTACAGAAAACATGGGCTGGAAGCTAGAGTCCCTGTAGCTACAGTCCCTGGAACTAGAGTCTCTGTAGCTACAGTCCCTTGAACTAGAGTCCCTGTGACCAGAATCCCAGTGACCAGAGTCCCTGTGGCTACAGTCCCTGTGACCAGAGTCCCTGTCACTACAGTCCCTGTGGCTGCAGTCTCTATGACCAGAGTCCCTGTCACTACAGCCCCTGTGGCTGCAGTCTCTGTGACCAGAGTCCCTGTCACTGCAGTCCCTGTGGCTGCAGCCCCTGTCACTACAGTCCCTGTGACCAGAGTCCCTGTCACTAGAGTCCCTGTTACTACAGTCCCTGTGGCTGCAGTCCCTGTCACTACAGTCCCTGTGACCAGAGTCCCTGTCACTGCAACCTCTGTCACTAGAGTCCCTGTCACTACAGTCCCTGTGGCTGCAGTCCCTGTCACTGCAGTCCCTGTGACCAGAATCCCTGTCACTACAGCCCCTGTCACTGCAGTCCCTGTCACTAGAGTCCCTGTGACCAGAGTCCCTGTCACTGCAGTCCCTGTTGCTGCTGGCTTACAGGTTGTTTTCAGGCCAGGTCAGGGGTGGATTCCTTAAGGTGTTGAATGCAGTGGCACAAGAAGTGAACTTTCATTTTCCAGAAGGCCCCTGCAGCAGCCAGAAGGCATCACCTCTGAGACAGATCTCCCTTTGATTTTGGGGGTTTTCCTTTGATTGCTCAGCAGGAAGCTCTCTCCCATTAGCATGAGGCAATGCCATTGAGTTATCCCTTCTCAAACACAATGATTTGTGTTCAGTTCATTTAAAACCTTCTCCTTATCTTTTCATTTCCAGACTGTAGACTGGGTGGGGCAGGAGCAGGGCTAATTTTACTCTCTTGCCTCCACCCATGTAAGGAAATTCTTGCCCTTCAACATCAGCTAGATTGTTTCCTGCAAAGTGGTGGCAGTTTTTGTCAAGAATTTTCATGCTCAGCAAAGGCAAAGTGAGCAACCAGGTGAAGTGTTGAGTGGCATCAGCTCAGGAAAGGACTGACATTTCCAACTGAGAGCTTAATCGATGGAATCATAGATGGGTTTGGGTTGGAAGGAACCTTTCAAGGTCATCTAGTCCAACCCCTGCAGTCAGCAGGGACATCTGCAACTAGAGCAGGTTGCTCACAGCCCCAGCCAACCTGAGCTGGGATGGTTGCAGGGATGGGACATCTCCCACCTCTCTGGGCAACCTGGCACAGGGGCTCAGCACCCTCAGCATAAAAAGTGTCTTCCCTGGATCTAGTCTAATGATGAGGTAGCTGGAGGAGTGGGGTTCCAGTGAGGCTCAGAGAGTTCCAAAGTAGATCAAAACATTAGTACCTGTATTTGAAAACAGAAAATCATTTCTAGACAGTGATGATTCAGATGAAATTAGAGTGAATTAGTCAGTGAAAACCCATGTGGCTATGCAAGAGTACTGGTAATTATGCTTTTTAAACTCATTACTGTGAGGTCCAGCTTTTGGAATCACAGATCATTCAGGTTGGAAAAGACCTTTAAGATCACCAAGTCCAAGCATTAACCAGCACTGCCAGGTCACCACTAACCCATGGCCCTCAGCACCACATCTCCACGGTTTTTGAACCCCTCCAGGGGTGGGGACTCCACCACTGCCCTGGCCAGCTTCTATCAATGCTTAACCACTCTCCCAGGGAAGAAATTGTTCCTAATATCAAACCTAAACCTCCCCTGGCACAACTTGAGGTCGTTTCCTCTTGTCCTCTCCCTTGTTCCTTGGGAGAAGAGCCCCAGCCCCCAGTGGCTCCAGCCTCCTCTCAGGGAGCTGCAGAGAGCCAGAAGGTCTCCCCTGAGCCTCCTCTTCTGCAGGCTCAACAGCTCCTTTTGGTGCCTGGCCAGGTTCAGATCACTAAATGAGAGGTTTAATCTGAGTTTAGCATTTGATTTTAAAGAGATCTGGGGCTGTGAGCAACCTGCTCTAGTTACGGATGCCCCTGCTGACTGCAGGGGGTTGGACTAGATGACCTTGAAAGGTCCCTTCCCACCCAAACCATTCTGGGGTTCTACTTGAAACTTGATGTTGAAATCAGAACTCTGTTCCCATCTCATCCTGTCCCATCTCCAGATGTCATTTGATTGATTTGAATGAATTTATAAGGTTTCTTATAAAGATAACACTTGAATTTGGTTGTGTATCCATGTCCTTTGTTAACAGTTTCAGTTCTGCACCCTATGTCAAGCTTTACCTTCTGAATCTTGGACTCAGCTGGGGCAGCTCTTTTGCACCTTTCCAGTGAGAGTGCCACTGGAGAGAAATGGTTTCTTAAGAAACATTGACTTCTTTCTCTCCTTGGAAACTGCAACCCTGTGCTGCTTAGGGAATCAGAGGAAGGTTAAGAGTTGGAAAGGACCTTTTGAGGTCACTTAGTCCAGCCTCCCCTGCTGCCAGCTCTGACACCTCTTCATATTATCTTAGTTCTCATGCCAGATTTGTTTTAAAGGAAAAACATCTTGCTTTCCTTTTGAAGTTGATAAAAAGCCAGAGCTGATTGTAGTAGAGTAAAGTGCTTTAGTAATCTGTAGAGATTCAGAGAGAGAACAAAAGCCATGGCAGTGCAGTAATGCCTGCTGGGGTTTGGGAAATGATTTGGGGTTTTCTTCAGTTTCCCATTCAAGTTGTGTGATCAGAAATAGTTGAAAAGACTTTTTCTTTCAAACCTAAATTGTGCTGTTCAGTGGTTTGGGTCAGAGTGTTTGCAACTAAATGAGATTCAGCTTCCCAAATGCCACATGAATGTTAATTGATATCATAGAGTTCACCAGGTCCCATCTTTTGTTTCTATATGACCATACCCAGCTTGAGATGCCACTTACCACTTACAGCATGAAGGGCTAGAGCATCATGGAGAGGAATTTGTAACCAACCTTCTCTCTCATGCTCTCCCTGATGGGATGTCACCTTCTCTGTGCAGCCATGAGGGGTTGGAACTCCATGTGTTGGCTGCCAGATGTGCCTGGCTCCTATTGCTCTGCTGTAATAACTTCCATTCTTGGGCGCTCACCAGTAGTTAAGAACTTCATCAGATTGAAACCACTCCTAATTAGTGACAGCAGAAAGGCTGTGATGCCAGTTGCACATGCTGACAGATTTGTCTGCTTCCCTGGGTCTTGCCACACTTCTTTGATGTTCTTCTAGCTCTTCCTTCTCTCCTGCTCTGTCACACTCTGAGGGTGTTCTGGCATCCTCTCACAAACCTGAGAGCTGTGGGCACTGCAAGAGAACTGAGGAAATAATGAACTTCATATTTCTTAGAATCATGGAATGGTTTAGCTTGGAAAGGACCTTTCAAAGTCATCTATCTAGTCCAGTATCCTGCAGTCAGCAGGGACATCTGCAACTAGAGCAGGTTGCTCACAGCCCCAGCCAACCTGACCAGGGATGGGAGAGGGTCTCACCACCCTCAGCATAAAACATTTCTTTCTCATATCTAGTCTGAATCTCCTTTTTTTTTACTTTCAAACTATCACCTCTTGTCCTGTCCCAACAGATCCTGCCAAAAAGTCTCTCCCCAGCTTTCTTTTAGGCCCCTTAAGTACTGAAAGGCCACAGGAAGGTCTCCCTGGAGCCTTCTCTTCTCCAGCCTCAACAACCCCAACTCTCTCAGCCTGGCCTCCCAGCAGAAGGCTTCCAGCCCTCCCATCATGTCTGTGGCCTCCTCTGGCCCTGCTCCACCAGCTCCATGTCTCTGCTGTGCTGAGGACTCCAGAGCTGGCCCCAGCACTGCAGCTGAGCTCTCCCCACAGCAGAGCAGAGGGGCAGAATCCCCATCCTCATCCTAGATGAATGTAAGTGTAGAGGAGTTGATTCCTAATGCTTAGTGGATAGTAGGTGCAGAGAATAAGCAGAAGCTGAGATGGGCTTCATCTCCTCCAGCTTTCCCTGCCCACTATGTAGATGTGCATATCTCCTTCTCTGGGTGCTGTTTATGGTCAGTGAAGAGGAACAGGCTTTTAGCATCCTGCATTTCACCTGACCTGTTTTAATCACCTGTCTTGGAGGGCAGGAGTCACAGCACAGAACTACCAACATCTAAAAGGACTTTGAGTGACAGACTCCAGCATTGGTGTCTGAAGTTAAGTGATGGGAGCCCTTCCTGCTGGCTTTGACACAAAAGGAACATGTGGCCTGGATCTGAAGGCAGAGGGATCAAGCTCTGCCCAACTCCTGTATCAGTTGGGCATCCTGCAATGCCCAGCTGAGCTTTTGTAACTCCTTTTGGCCAACTTTAAACTCTTTATTTCTATTTCACGGAATCATACAGTGGTCAGAGTTGGAAGGGACTTCAAAGATCATCTAGTTCCAACCCCCTGCCTGGCAGGGACACCATCCACTAGATCAGGTTGCCCAGGGCCCCATCCAGCCTGGCCTTAAAAGCTTCCAGGGATGAGGCTTCCACAACCTCTCTGGGCAACCTGTTCCACTGTCTAACCATGGTGAAGAACTTCCTCCTAATATCCAATCTCAATCTCCCCTCCTCTAGGTTGCATCCATTCCTCCTGGTCCTATCACTACCTGACATCCTAAAAAGTCCCTCCCCAGCTTTCTTGTAGCCCCTACAGATCCTGGAAGGCCACCAGAAGGTCTCCTGGGAGCCTTCTCCTCTGCAGACTGGTGTTAGATCTGAAAAGCTTTAGGAACAGATAGGCTTGACTATGAAAATCTCTTTGAGGTCTATTTTAAGGTCCTTTGGAGTTTCAGGATTGCTGCCATTGTGGAGCAGTGACCTGAGAGCACAATTTACTGCATTATATTTGTCTTGCCTAATTTTGTAGACCATTTGTGTTCTCTGAGAGTGCAGGACAGACGTGCTGCTGGGACTGGGAGTGTTCGATGGGAGATTAAATGCCTTTGAAATGGGGCCTATATATATATATAAAGAGAGGGGGCATATATAGAACTGGCATATATATATATATATATATATATAAAAATAACGTGATGTATGTGTATATCATGGAAT
Organism: Galbula dea; assembly: GCA_013399015.1. Classification (NCBI taxonomy): domain Eukaryota; kingdom Metazoa; phylum Chordata; class Aves; order Piciformes; family Galbulidae; genus Galbula; species Galbula dea. The sequence goes on along the minus strand of VWZX01002957.1, from coordinate 70,327 downwards.
CATTGAGGTTGGAAAAGACCTCTAAGATCAAGAACAACTGTTGACCCAACACCCCCATGCCACTAGACCATGGCACTAGGAATCTCATCTCTATGTTTTTTGAACCCCTCCAGGGATGGTGACTCCACCACTGCCCTGGCCAGCCTGGGCCAGGCNGCCCAGGAGGACAAGCCCTGCCCTAGCCCTGCTGTCACACTAGTGCTGCTCCAAGCCAGGATGCTCTTGGCCTTCTTGCCCACCTGGCCACTCTGCTGCCTCATCTTCAGCTGCTGGCCATCAAACCCCCAGGCCCTTTTCCTGGGGGCAGCTTTCCAGCCACTCTGCCCCAGTCCTGGAGCCTTCCTGGGGTGGTTGTTGACTGCAGTGTAGAACCTGGCACTTGGACTTATTGAACCTCAGCCCATTGACCTCAGCCCATCAATCCAACCAGGGCAGCCCCTTCTGTAGAGTGATCTTCTAAGAGCCTGCAGAAGATAGGCTATAACTTTACAGGGTTCATCTTCCTTCAGTTAGAGCCTTCTCATGGCTGAGGGCCTTAAGGAGCTGCACTGGCTGCTGACCTCTGGAGCCCAGCCCTTGATCCAGAGCTGGCAGCATGGCTGGATGAGCTGGATCCATTGTGTGGCTTGAAGGCATTCCCATGTTTGGTGCTGCTTTGGGGTGGCAGCCTCTGTGTTGGGTTTCCAATGGATGTAGGTGTTGTGCTAGCAAGTCTGAGTCAGAGCAAATGCCTGAGGCTGAAAGTCATCCTGTGCTAGGAAGTTCTTTATGCTTGGTTGATGGAGGATGAAGGCAATAGGTTTTGGATATAAAAGTTTGGACAGAAGATTTCCAGCCACACACCTTTATGATTTTCCTCACATCTTTCACTGAGGATCCCTGGGTGTTCAGTTCATCTGGAGGTTGCTGTTGCTGTGTGCTGGTGGTGAGTGAAATTTCCTCTGCTGAAGGAAAATCAGTTTGTTTATCGAAGTTCTGAATAATCTGTGTCCATTAGCTTCATCCTAAATCACAGAATCCTTTAGGTTGGAAAGGACCTTTAAGATCATCACAGAATCATGAAGGTTGGAAGAGACCTCTAAGGTCATCAAGTCCAACCATCAACCTAGCAGCACCATGCCACTAGTCCAGGTCTCTGTGTCCCACATCTAGATGTTCTTGGAACCCCTGCAGGGGCCCTGGGCAAGCCTTCTCAGCCCTTTCCAGGAAGAAATTTCTCCTGATATCCAAGAGTATCCCTGGAGTGTTGGGCTGGAATTTGCTGGGGTAGAAATCATTTCTTAAAGCTTGCACAATTTCACCCTTTCTTTTTTTCCCCTCCTGACTTCTTAGAATCATTTGTATTACAATATATATACATATATATATAAAATACATATAAACATATAATCATTTCTGTGCACCACAGAGACATGTTGTGCTTGTGGGGAATGGCAGCTGTTGAGCAGCAGTTTATAAGCCAACAGATGTGTATCTGAAGCAGGCAGATGTTGGGTATCTTGGTAATGTCCTTTGGAGCACAGTACAGAGCCTTGAGGAGAGCTCTGCCTGATAGAAGCTCCATAACCTTGCAGTTCCTAGGTCCCTTTCCTGACATCCATGACATCTCACTGAGCACATTCCCATCTCCAAGCCTGACCTCACTCTTCTGCTATGGCTGAGTTACACAACTGGATGGAGATCCTTCCCTAGAAGGTGGTGTCTGTAGGGTGCCCTGTGGTGCCATCTAATGGATACAAACCCCTGCTATTCCTCTCAGTCAGGAATGAAAGACGTCTCCACCTGGCACCATCCAGGCTAGTCACTGGAGGTGACTCAATGAGCATCTCGGGGTTCTCAGCAGGAGTGCTGCTAGCTCCTCCCCAAAGGCAGGTGGTAGTCGTGGCCGCGGTTGTCAGCAGGAGTGCTCCTAGCTCCTCCCCAAAAGCAGGTGGTAGTCGTGGCCGAGTGGTTAAGGCGATGGACTAGAAATCCATTGGGGTCTCCCCGCGCAGGTTCGAATCCTGCCGGCTACGGGCGGCTGTGTGCTCGCTTTTGGCCTTGACTGTGCTTGTACATATGTGCAGGGTGTGTGTCTGGAGGATGGGGTCAGGCTCTGCTCAGTGGAGCCCAGTGACAGGACAAGGGGCAATGCCTGTAAGCTGAAGCATAGGAGATTCCATGTGAATACAAGATCAAATGTTTTCCCAGCTGAGGTGCCAGAGCCCTGGCACAGACTGCCCAGAGAGCTTGGGGAGTCTCCTGCTCTGGAGAGATTGCAAACCTATCTGGGCATGCTTCTGTGTGACCTGGTCTAGGGAATCCTGCTGTGGCAGGGGGTTCGACTGGATGAGCTTTCCAGGTCCCTCCCAACTCCTAACACTCTGTGACTCTGTGCTCAGCTGCAGAGGAATAACCTCATGGGCCAGCACAGGTTAAGAACAGACCTGCTGGAAAGGTCTGTGGAAAAAGACCTGGGAGTTCTGGTGGGCAGCAGGGTGACCATGAGGCAGCATGACCTTTGTGGCCAAGAAGGCCAATGGCATCCTGAATCAAGAAGAGTGTGGCCAGCAGGCTGAGGAAGGTTCTCCTCCCCCTCTCCTCTGCACTAGTGAGGCCACAGCTGCAGTCCTGTGTCCAGTTCTGGGCTCCCCTGTTCAAGAAGGAGAGGGAACTTCTGGAGAGGGCACAGAAAAGGGCTACAAAAATGATCAGGGGACTTGAACATCTCTCTCATGGGGAGAGGCTGAGAGAGCTGGGGCTGGGTAGCCTGGAGGAGAGCAGACTGAGGGGAGATCTTCTCATTGCTGATCAATACTTCCTGGGTGGGTGCCAGGAGGCTGGGGCCAGGCTTTGTTCAGTGGTGCCCAGGGACAGGAGAAGAGGGAACAGGCACAGACTGGACCAGAGGAAGTTCCAGCTAAACATCAGGAGGAACTTCTGTGCTGTGAGTGTGGTGAAGCCCTGGCCCAGGCTGCCTGGGGAGGTTGTGGAGTCTCCATCTCTGGAGATGTTCAAAACCCACCTGGAGGTGATCCTGGGCAAGCTGCTGTGGCTGACCCTGCTTTAGCAGGGGTTTGGACTGTCTTGGAGGGGAAGACATATGAGGAAAGGCTGAAATCACTTAGACTGTTCAGCCTGGAGAAGAGGAGACTGAGGGTAGACCTCATTGCAGTTTAGAACTTCTTCCCCGGAGAACNCAGGCTGCCTGGGGAGGTTGTGGAGTCTCCATCTCTGGAGATGTTCAAAACCCACCTGGAGGTGATCCTGGGCAAGCTGCTGTGGCTGACCCTGCTTTAGCAGGGGTTTGGACTGTCTTGGAGGGGAAGACATATGAGGAAAGGCTGAAATCACTTAGACTGTTCAGCCTGGAGAAGAGGAGACTGAGGGTAGACCTCATTGCAGTTTAGAACTTCTTCCCCGGAGAACGAGGGGTGGGTGCTGACCTCTTCTCTCTGGTGACCAGCAACAGGACCCAGGGGAATGGCATGAAGCTTTGGGGGGGAAATTCAGGTTGGAGATTAGGAGGAGGTTCTTCCCCCAGAGAGTGGTGGAGCACTGGAACAGGCTCCCCAGGGATGCAGTCATGGCACCAACTCCCCTGGAATTCCAGCAGCATCTGGCCAATGCTCTCAGACACATGGGGTGACTTTGGGGTTGTCCTGTGCCTACATAGGAGTTGGACTTGATGATCCTTGTGGATCCCTTCCAACTTGGGAGATTCTCTGATCCTGTGTGATTCTGTGGTTTTCAGAGGTCCATTCCAGCTCCTAACCTTTTGTGATTTTCTGTGATTCTGTGATCTTGCCTGTTATTTGTAATTGCCTTCTCTTCTCCCCTCATGCAGGCTCTTGATGGCAATGTGTATGACCACCTCAAGGATTATTTAATGGCATTCAGCAGGACTGAACTAGAAGCATGCCAAGCTGTGCAGAATACATTCCAGTTTTTACTGGAGACTTCCAGCAGGGTAAGTTTGAACTGAATGATCCTTTGTAACTCAATCCTTACAGCATATAAAAGTTCCCAGGGCTTCAGATTTTTTTCCAAAAGTAGTGACAGAACTGAGGGGTTATTATTTTTGGTTCCTCCTCAGTGGTATTAAGTTAAAGAAACTAGACAGTTTTCTGGGGGAAAAATTTTTCCTGTTGCCACCCAGACTGCAGTCTCCTGAGTGCATTTAGACAGTGCAAGATGCTGGAGCATGTCCAAAGAAGGGCAGGGAAAGATGGGGAAGCACAAGGGTTGTAAGGAGCAGCTGAGGGAACTGGGCTTGCTTAGGCTGGAGAAGAGGAGGCTCAGGGGAGACCTTCTGGCTCTCTGCACCTCCCTGAGAGGAGGCTGGAGCCAGGTGGGGCTTGGGCTCTTCTGCCAAGGGACAAGGGAGAGGACAAGAGGAAACAGGCTCAAGTTGTGCCAGGGGAGGTTCAGGTTGGCCATGAGGAACAATTTCTTCCTCAAAAGGGTGGTGAAGGCCTGGCCCAGGCTGCCCAGGGCAGTGGTGGAGTCTCCATCCCTGGAGGGGTTGGGAAGCCCTGGAGCTGTGGTGCTGAGGGCCATGGGTTAGTGGTGCCCTGTCAGTGCTGGGTTAATGTTTGGACTTAATGATCTTAAAGATCTCTTCCATCCAAAAGGATTCAGTGATTCTGAGGTTCTGACAAGAACATTCCAGAGATGCTCACTTAGAGATGCTCACTCTGCATGTTTGGAAAGAGCAATTGTAGCTGAGAAGTGTGCAGTGTGTGACCTGGAACCATGTGAGTCATCCAGCAGAGTAATGCCCTGGGAAACTCTTTGGATCATTGCTTTATAATTGACTCTCAGCTTAAAAACCAAAATACTACCATGTTTTCCCCCTTAAATTAGGAACTGAAATACAGAAAAGAGATTAGAGTCCTGTCCTAGACTTGGTTGCTTTGCTTTGTTGATCAGAAGCAGAAATACCTGCTTGCTTCTAGGGTAATTTTGGTCATTAAAGAACTCATCTGCCAGGCTAAAAAAAATCAGATAATTACCAGTGAGCTGGTTTGGTGCAGTCATAATATTCCTTTACATATTCCCCTTCAACACCTGCACAGACACAGAACTCATTTGGGCAGGGACTTCTGTAGATCAAACCTATTTAACACATTCCTTACTCACCTGCCAGTGTGCTAGCTCACACCTTATGAGATACCAACAGTGGATTCAAAATGGGCTTCACACTAGCCTGTCTTGGAATTAGCTTGGCAGCAGAGAGTGAATAAACATTGACTCTTCTCTTGGAAAGGGCTTTCAGTCATGGACCTTGGTGCATAGCCTTCAGGTTGCCTTAAAATATTTTCCCCAAAAATTTGGGGTTTCAGTCTTTTAACTCAATCTGCTTAGTTAAAACATTAAATATGCCTAGAATGTCTGCATGTTCATAATCAATTTCTCCATATTGGATTAAATCCTTTGGGTTCTGCACTCTTGGTGTGCTGCCTGCCTGGGAATAAGCTGTCAGGGAACTTCATGAGGTTCAACAAGGCCAAGGACAAGGTCCTGGACCTGGGTCAGGGCAGTCCCTGGTATCAGTTCAGCCTGGGGCTGAAGGGCTGGAGAGCAGCCCTGAGGAGTAGGGCTTGGGGGAACTGGTGGGGGAGAAGCTGGAGCTGAGCTGGCAATGTGTGCTCAGAGCGCAGGAGCCAACCCTGGCCTGGGCTGCAGCCCCAGCAGTGTGGGCAGCAGGGCAGGGAGGGGATTGTGCCTCTGCTCTGCTCTGCTCTGGGGAGAGCTCAGCTGCAGTGCTGGGGCCAGCTCTGGAGCCCTCAGCACAGCAGAGACATGGAGCTGGTGGAGCAGGGCCAGAGGAGGCCCCAGACATGATGGGAGGGCTGGAAGCCTTCTGCTGTGAGGAGAGGCTGAGAGAGTTGGGGTTGTTGAGGCTGGAGAAGGGAAGGCTCCAGGGAGACCTTCTGGTGGCCTTGCAGGTGCTTTCTCTTGTGATAGAGCAAGGGGTGATGGTTGGAAACTAAAAGAGGAGATTCAGACTGGATATAAGGAAGCAATGTTTTATGCTGAGGGTGGTGAGCCCCTGTCCCAGGTTGCCCCGAGAGGTGGGAGATGTCCCATCCCTGGAACCATTGCAGCTCAGGTTGTTGGGGGCTCTTGGCAACCTGATGGAGTTGCAGATGTCCCTGCTGACTGCAGGTGGCTTGAACTAGATGACATTCAAAGGCTCTTTCCAACCCAAACCATTCTCTGATTCTATCATTCCCAAACATCTCTGCTGTGTAGAAATTCCACCACATTCTGCTTGTATGCCCTGAGCTGGTGGGAGCTCCTGCTCACAGGCCTCTGGGTGGCCAGCAGCCTGCAGGTCTGGCTTGTTTGCCACTGCCACCATCATCCTGCATGTCTGAGGGAAATAGTTCTGCTTTTCTGAGTTACTGCAGTGCCTGAAGAAGGAACAAAAATGTCAATACAACTGTGAGGTCTGAACAGGAGCTTTACAAATGGTTTACAGCTCAGCAGCACCAATTTTCTTCTCTCTTTGCTATTTGTGTCCCATTCCTTGTTCAGATTACTCAGTGAGTTATTCCACAGGTGGAGGCTTTGCTCATCCTTTTCCTTTCAACTTACAGCACTGCCTGGTTGGTTCTCATGGCAGGAACCTTACCAGCTCCAACAGGAGTCAATCTGGAGTAGGATCTTTAGATCCACTTTTGCTTCCAGAGCAGCTTGAGTGTTAAACAAGCTACAAACAACAGAGCTATGAGTAACAAAGTGCTGAGCAATGTAGTAATTTGGGATGAAAAGCAGCCAAGATGCCAAATATTTATTGGGGTTTTTAAGACTTCACCTGTTCTCTGTTAGTTTTAAGTAGAAGATCAGAAACTTGCCAAGCTATGTTCACAAAAGACACTTTAGATCATTGGTAGAACTGCTTCTGGTTTTTGCAGCTGAACTATATTCCTGTTTACAAGATGGAATGAAATTATATTTGCTTTAGAAGGAGGCAGATTGTTCCCAGGAGGTATCTGCCCACCTCCTGACACTGGAGTACGCAGGGTGCTTTCTTTGAATGGGCTGGGCTGCACTGGATTAACAGAATCCCAGAGTGATGTGGGTTGGCAGGGACCTCTGGGGATCATCTACTCCAACCCCCCTGCTCCAGCAGGGTCACCCACAGCAGCTTGCCCAGGGTCACCTCCAGCTGCCTTGGCAATCTCTCCACACAAGGAGACTCCACAGCCTCTCTGCAAAGCCTGGGCCAGGGCTCCAACACCCTCCCACCAAACAAGCTTCTCCTCCTGCTCAGCTGCAACCTCCTGGGCTCCAGTGTGTGCCCAGTGCCCCTTGGCCTGGCCCTGGGCACCACTGAGCAGAGTCTGGCCCCAGCCTCTTGCCCCCAGCCTGCAGCTCTTGCTCAGCATGGAGCAGCTCCCCTCTGGGGCTGCTCTTCTCCAGGCTCAGCAGCCCCAGGGCTCTCAGCCTTTCCTCCTCCCAGGGATGCTCCAGGTCCCTCAGCATCTCCCTAGCCTCCCATGGACTCTCTCTCCACTACTTCCTTGGCTTTCTTGGACTGGGGAGCCCAGGGCTGGAGCCAGGGCTCCAGCTGTGGCCTGAGTGGGGCAGAGGAGAGGGGAATGAGAACCTCCCTCCCCCTGCAGTTTGCACTCTTCTGAATGCACATCTACAGGTTCTTTGAGCACTGCAGGGCTGGTGACTCCAGCACCTCCCTGGGCAGCCTGGGCCAATGTCTGAGAACCTTCTTGGGGAAGAAATTCTTCCTAATCTCCAATGTGAACCTCCCCTCCCACATCTTGAAGCCAGTTCCTCTTGTCCTCTCCCTTATTACCTGACAGAAGAAGCCAAGCCCTGCAGATGATTCCTCCTTTAGTATCCTCTGTCTTCCTGCTTAGGGGCATTCCTCACACAGATTCCCTGTATCCCTTCTGCCTGTGTTTTCAATGTGTTTCAGTGTATTTCTGCTCAGCTGCTCAAATTGGGGCAGTAATTATGTGCTTTCCTGTGTTAAATGAGTGTGTTTCTGGCCCTGGAGGACTATTTACGTTCTGTAACTGAAGATTAATTTTTAACAGCTCAGTATTTGAGTAGGAGAAGCATCAACATCTCCCTGCTTTAGCAAACATGTTGTATTTAGCATTGTACATCCAGTGTAATCAGAATTCTTGGGTCTATATAAAGCTGCTGCTATTTCTGGCTGAATAGCATCTTTATTACACACTTCTGTATGTTTAAGCCCTCAGTTTTAGACTAGATCTGGATAATTTCCTGCTGCTATTTCCATATTTGCATCAATTGAAGCAGTGAATACTCTTTAGAGTTCCTCAACAAGTGATGCTGTACTTTCAGATTGCAATCACAGAGTTTTTCTCTGTAAATATGTGTGAGTTGTGGCAGAGGAGATTGTGTTTGGGGATGTGTCGTGCTGTCTGAAGTGTGTCATTAAACAAATTTAGTAGCTGAAGCAGTTCAGGTTTAGGAAAATGCAAGCTTGGAGAGTTGTCTCTGAAAGCAATTTAAGATAAAGAGATGAATTTTGCTCTTCATTTTTTAGGCATTATTCCAAATTGTCTTTTCAGCTCCTGCAGCTAATACTTGCTGCAAAAATAACTAATGGAGTCCTGGCTCCAGCCCTGGGCTCCCCAGTCCAAGAGAGCCAAGGAGCTAGTGCAGAGAGTCCATGGGAGGCTAGGGAGATGCTGAGGGACCTGGAGCATCCCTGGCAGGAGGAAAGGCTGAGAGCCCTGGGGCTGCTGAGCCTGGAGAAGAGCAGCCCCAGAGGGGAGATGCTCCATGCTGAGCAAGAGCTGCAGGCTGGGGGCAAGAGGCTGGGGCCAGACTCTGCTCAGTGGTGTCCAGGGCCAGGCCAAGGGGCACTGGGCACCAACTGGAGCCCAGGAGGTTCCAGCTGAGCAGGAGGAGAAGCTTGTTTGGTGGGAGGGTGTTGGAGCCCTGGCCCAGGCTTTGCAGAGAGGCTGTGGAGTCTCCTTGTGTGGAAAGATTGCCAAGGCAGCTGGAGGTGACCCTGGGCAAGCTGCTGTGGGTGACCCTGCTGGAGCAGGGTGAGGTTGGCCTGGATGATCCCCAGAGGCTCCTTCCAACCTCCAATCAGTCTGTGGTTCTGTAAGAAGTCTTTGCAGCTTAAGAAAGAACAGTGCACAAGAGATTATCCCCAAGAGGAGAGAAGAGTGTTTATAATAGGGACACCACATGCTGTATACTTGCTAGTTGGCTTTTCCCCCCCATTTTCTCCCTGTGGTATTTTGCACAGGTTAATGGCAGATCTAATTTAGGTCTTTAGCATCCTGCTTGTGTCCTGCTAGTCACTTCTGAGTATCTGTGCCCAGAAATCAAGCCCTGCACTTCCTTCTGTAGCATTCAAGGTTCTGAGGGCTGCAGGTTGGATCTCCTTGGGAAGGTTCAAGGCTGCAGCTTGGATCTCCTTGGGAAGATTCAAGGCTGCAGCTTGGATCTCCTTGGGATGGTTCAAGGCTGCAGGTTGGATCTCCTTGGGAAGATTCAGAGGGCTGCAGGTTGGATCTCCTTGGGAAGGTTCAAGGCTGCAGTTTGGATCTCCTTGGGAAGGTTCAAGGCTGCAGCTTGGATCTCCTTGGGAAGGTTCTGAGGGCTGCAGGTTGGATCTCCTTTGGGAAACACCCATTTTGCTAGGCAGCCTGTTGGGAAGTTTCCCCAAGACATGCAGCTCCAGCAGCATCTCTTCTGCTCTCCTCTCTCCTCAGGTGGTTCGGGATTACAACCTCCAGCTGTTCCTGCAGGAGAACTCCGTGTTCCACAGGCCCCAGCCCTTCCAGTTCCAGCCAAGCGACAGTGACACTGTAAGAACCCTGCTCAATTCCTTCCTTTCTCTCTCCTCACTCTGTTTTTAAGAACATGGGGAAGAAAATAGCCCTCCCTGCTTGGATCTCATGCTGTATATTTGGAAAAGCAAGAGAAGGTGGCCTGGTTCCACCAGCTCTGGGGGGTGGTGGTAACAAAAAGGCTCAGGCTCATCCACAGAGGAGCAGAATTTTTTTTCTGCTTCCAGCTGGTGACCTGCAGTCCTGTGCTTCTCTGCTTTCACCATGACTCTTGACATTTCCCTGGGGTTTTATTGTGCCAGTGAGACTGCTCTTGTAATCACTAATGGTGGGTTACACCAGGGGTGATTTTACAGCAGATTAGGTGTCCACAGGCAGCAGGGTTACTCAAGGAATACTTGGAGAGACATATAAGGAGTTCCTGGTTTAAAGAGTGCTGTTAAGACATTACATCCCAAAATAATCACAGAAAATCTTGGTGCATGTGTTGCTTCCAAAGCAGTCCTAAATGCCTTTAAAATGGAGCATGTCACAGTGTATAAGTACATTTCCCAACAGCACTCCAGTACAAGTCCTGTCCATGGAATCTAGGGATGTGATTCTCTGAGCAGTGGATTGGTGATGTGCCACTGACAGTACTAATGCTACTTTAAGGAGTAACAGTTCAAAATAAGGCTAAATCTTGGATAAAAGTTAACTCTGTGCAGCTTTGGATTGCTTCCATTCAGCAGTAAACTGACATGGGCAGAAAGACCTTGGGTGGGTGATTAAATCCAAGAACCCTGTGAAGAGATGTGTGAGTTTTCCAAGCATCCTAACACCTCTAACCCACTTTCCCTTCTCTTCCCATGTTAACTAGCTGTTGTTGGTTTTCCTTCCAGCTCCCTTGTGGAGAGGCAGTTATTTCCATGCAGCTTTAAGTTGTTCTCAATACAGTGAGCAGAATCTTTCTGTCTGGCCTTGCTTACCTTTCTAACCTTTGCTGCTGTCTCTTTTCCTCCTTGGGCAATCTCTGCATCCAGAGTTTCAATGCAGTTCAGCTGGTGGATATTGAGCCCTCACCAGTCAGTGCTATGAGAATGACCATAGCAGAGGTACAGGAGAGTCTTTCTGATCAACCTTTGCCTTTTGTGTCCTTATCTGTCTGCATGTGGTGGCTCAGCAGGTGGAATTTACAAGTAGAAGTGGCAAAAGAATGCATAAATATATATAAAATTAAAAAAACCCAATTTCTACAATGATACTCAAAGCAGGGAGGAGCAATTGAGCTCTGTTCCTTGTGGGGATCAGCTTCCCACTTCCCTTTTGCACTAGCCCAGCATTTGGGATTGATATGCTAATCTTTTGGGGGCATGGATTTAACTTTGACAGCTCAGGATGGGGATGTGAAGAATGGCTTCTGTCTCTCCTGTGGACAGGGAAGCTTATCCAACAGCTGGAGGCTCTGAGGATGTGCTGATGAAATGCAGCCCTAGAACTAAGTTAGTTTTGTCCTTTTTCCAGAGGACTGTCCCCATCTGAAAGAGAACTGGAGTTCACTCTTGGTAAACTCTTGGACATGGCAAAAGGCAGTGCCTTGACCTGGCACTGGGGTGGTCTGACAGTGCATACAAGCACTGCTTCCTCTGCTTCACCCCAGGAGCCTTTGGGGCATTCTAGAGTCACTGGGGTTGCCAAAGACCTTGGAGGTCATTTTGTCCACCCAGCACTGCCATGCTCACCACTAAACCTTGGCCCCACCTGCCACATCTCTATGGTTTTGGAACACCTCTAGCAATGGGGACTCCACCACTGCCCTGGGCAGCCTGGGCCAGGCTTTGACAGCCCTTGCCAGCAAGAAATTGTTCCTAATATCCAACCTGAACCTCCCCTGGCACAACCTGAGGCTGTTTCCTCTTGTCCTTTCCCTTGTTGCTTGGGAGAAGAGGCCAAGCCCCACCTGGCTCCAGCCTCCTCTCAGGGAGGTGCAGAGAGCCAGAAGGTCTCCCCTGAGCCTCCTCTTCTCCAGGCTAAGCAAGCCCAGTTCCCTCAGCTGCTCCTCACAAGCCTTGTGCTCTAGACCCTTCCCCACCTTCCTTGCCCTTCTCTGCCCACACTCCAGCACCTCCGTGGCCTTCATGCCTGAAGCTGTCTCAGTACCCCAGATGCACTGACTTCTTTACCCACTTGGGCTGTAGAATTGCTGCATTTCTTCACTGCATTGAATTTTTTTGAGCTTCTGTGCTCATGCTGTAACCTCTTTCCACAGAAATGAATAAACTACACAGGCTTCTTTATCATCCATACAACTATTCTGAGCTGACAGGATCCTACCTGGGCAGTTGCTGGTTACACAATGAGTACAAGAGAATGAGAGCTCTCGCTCAGGCTTTTGGGTTTGTCAGAAATTATATGTTTTCTGACTTACTAAGCAGCATTTAACTGAAGAATAATGATCAAGCATTCTTTTGCCACTTACTCTCTTTGTGGATGATCTGCAGAGGTTCTCAGTTGGCTTTTAGTGTCTGTGGGTGGTGCATGATGATTTTCACACCAAAGACTAGCACTGGAAGGACTATGAGTAGAGTGATTAATACATTTAATTAGATGTTTAATATTAACCTTTTTCCAAGCACAAATGCTGGCAGCTCTTCAAAGCAAATACCTGATCCCCTGGGACTGCAGACAAAGGTTGGAGCATTTAAGATTAGATAGAAAGAAATTTGAGGATTGTAGGCAAGAAGAATGCTCCAGACAAACACTATGTGCGTGTGGAGATGTGGGGGTGCTGCTGTAAATTCTACTTCTGCATGGTCCATCTCCAAATTTTAGCTTAGAAGGGGGGAGCTGTTGCCAAAGAGTAAGGCAGAATGGTTGGCCATGGAATCCTGAGTCAGGTACAAAGGCCACAGCTCAGTTTGCTTCCAAAATGCTGCCAGTGTGCAGAGCCAGAGCCTCAGGAGGGCTGTTCCTCAGGAAGGCAGGGGTGAGATGGATTTCCATCCATTGGCAGGGTTGTTGTTTCCCCAGCAGCACACTAACCCTAGCTCCTGAGTGGCCACAAAGAGAAGCTTGTAACAAAATATTTCACCCCAATCAGCTATTTTCCATTACCTAAACCACTGGTTTGAGCTTAACTTCATACATGTATTCATGTTCCTAAAGTATTTCCCAGAATCCTAGCATGATTGGGGTTGGAAGGGAGCTCTGGGGATCATCCAGGCCAACCCCCCTGCTGGAGCAGTTTGGCCTGGATGATCTCCAGAGGTCCCTTCCAACCCCCACCATGCTGGCATCTTGTCAGCTTGTTAGTTTGGGCTTACCCATGCCAGGGATTAGTTTTTTACTAGCAGTTTCTGTTTCATCAGCTGTTTGGAACTGAAATATTTGTATCAGACAGAGAACATTTCCACCCAGGCATTCTAAGCCTAGGCTGTCAGGTTATCTGGAAGACAAAGGCATTTCCAAATCTTGACATCTGTGACAAAATCAGTTTTAAAGAAGTTTTAAATATTTAAAGGAAGCCAACAGGAAATGCTGCTATGTGCAGATGCCTCTGCCTCTCTATGCATCCACAGAAACCTGCTACAAGTCAAGTCTGACCAAGCAGAGCCCTCAGCTGAGGCCTGATTCCCATTTATCTCTTACTTTCTATTTACTTTCAACCCCCTGAGCACCTGAGGAGCTGAGAAACCATTCCTTGCCAGGAGAAAGAATGATGTCCTTTTGGAAATACAGCTCATACAACTTCTCCAGCTTAACATAAGCTGCTCAGAAACCCAAGGTATTCTTCTGTGTCTGATAGGAAAGTGAAATTCATCCTAATTGTCATGATCTAGCCATAAACCTTGTCCGGCCATTCCAGGGGGGTAGACTGCAAAACTTTCCACTCATCTGCAAATCACACTGAGAAAAACACAAATCAGACTTGGCTTCATTTTGTCCCTGTCTGCTCAGAGAAAACAGCAGCAGCAGTCATGTACAAGGGAAACTACAGTCCCAGGCAATAAAAAACAGGAAAAATAAAAGATCTCCAAAGTTTAGTGTCAGCTTTTTGTGGCCATTATCCTCCTGCTCTCTGGATGTGGGCTTTGTTGTCTGCTTCATTTTCTCACCTGATAACATGTGCTTTAAGGAAAAAGAACCTTTCCCAAACAGGAAAGAGAGAAAAGCTGGCTAATTTCCTTCATTTCTGTTTTGATTTAGTTTTCTTTCCCCCTGTTCTCATGGCTAAAGCTTATCTGGGCAGCATGGGGACAGCATGTTTTCAGCAGCCTTCAGAAATCTCTCTTGCCTCGTGGGAGGATGCTGGGTGATTAAACTGTCACTGCCCTGGCTACAGCAAAGGTCTCTGTGTACAGCAGCATGTGCTGCCTGGCTTGTCTACTGAGCCTGAAGATACTCCACAGAATCCAGCATGGGTGGGGTTGGAAGGGACCTCTGGGGATCATCCAGCCCACCCCCCCTGCTCCAGCAGGCTCACCCACAGCAGCTTGCCCAGGGTCACCTCCAGCTGCCTTGGCAATCTCCCCACACAAGGAGACTCCACAGCCTCTCTGCAAAGCCTGGGCCAGGGCTCCAACACCCTCACACCAAACAAGCTTCTCCTCCTGCTCAGCTGCAACCTCCTGGGCGCCATTGTGTGCCCAGTGCCCCTTGGGCTGGCCCTGGCCACCACTGAGCAGAGTCTGGCCCCAGCCTCTTGCCCCCAGCCTGCAGCTCCTGCTCAGCATTCAGCAGCTCCCCTCTGGGAGTAATATGAAATAATAATATGAAGTAATATAAAGTCCTTCATAGCATTGCTACTACACACAGTCAGTGACTGCAGGTGATATATAGGCCTATAGTCTTTGTAAACACAGAAGTAACAACACTTCTGATGACTGAAGATCTTAGAAATTCTGCCTGAGGCTCATTTGCAGAGGTGATGTTGCCACTGTCAGAGTAGCAGATTGCAAGTAACTCCATTGTCCCAGTGTTTGGTCACAGCAGCCATCCCTGACCACGTTCTCCAAGCAGATGACCCAACCTCCTTCTGCTCTTCTCCAGGCTCAGCAGCCCCAGGGCTCTCAGCCTTTCCTCCTGCCACAGATGCTCCAGGTGCCTCAGCATCTCCCTAGCCTCCCATGGACTCTCTCCACTAATTCCCTGGCTCTCCAATCACTGACATCTAACAAAACCAGTACTTTTAAGATTCAATTATTTAAAAATAAGCAAACCAACCCAGAGATGGTAAAAGCAGAGGCAGAACCTTTGCAGGAAGCACATCCTAACATGTCTGGCATCAGCTGCTGCAGCAGTCTCTGTGTGCCGGGTGTTCAGAGGAGATTTCCAGCTAATGGGAAGTGATCCTCCAAATTAATTAATGAACCAGAGTTGAAATTAAATTTTCCCCTAAAAATCAACTGGCTAAATTGTTTCATACAGGAGCCACTGTTCCTTTCTTACCTTCAGTAAGGAGAGTTTCAGTGACACCAGATGTGGAGACAGTAGCTTCAGGATTTATTGGGGGTGAAGTATTTTGCTGTAGAAAATTGCTTTAGGAGAAGAACAAAGAATCATGGTGGGAATGTTTATCAGCCCAGGTGATGGGAGAGATTCCCAGGATCCCCTTTCTCTGCCCAGATATCCCAGAATCACAGAATTCTAGCAGCATCTGGCCAATGCTCTCAGACACATGGGGTGACTTTGGGGTTGTCCTGGGCAGAGACAGGAGTTAGACTGGATGATCCCTGTGGGTCCCAACTCAGGACATTCTGTGCTTCTGTGACTCTCTGAACCATCTTCCTTGTGATGAGTTTAAATGTAATGATGTTCTTTATTCCCTGCCTGACAGGATGTTCCTTACCCTTCTGCAGCCTGCAGCACTCACCACTGGGAGATGACAGGATCTATGGGGTTGGAAGGGAGCTCTGCAGATCATGTCTGTTGATTTATTAGCTGAAAATGCAGAATGTGGTTCCAGAAAGCAGCAGTAGGAGGTTGGGCTGGGTTTAGCTCTAGCATGACATACACAGAGGTTTATGTAACTTATTAATAGTGGGGTTAGGGCCTTTTTTAGAGTGGAAAAAAAAAAACCCAAACCCTGTATGGAAATCACCTTTATTTTTAAAGACAGGGGCTGTCCAGTTTGTAACGTTGCTGAAACACAAATCAGTCCTAGCTCACTCTTGGCTTCACTAAAATTGAATCAGTTCTGCACTAACAGACTAAGACAAGCACCAAACCTGACTCAGGATTTTCTCCTAACTGCTGTGTTTGGCTATAAGTGGTGTGAAAAATGTCATGCACATCCCTTCCTCCTCCTGCTGGTGATCCTAAGGTTGAGTTTGTTCTTCCACATAGCCATGGTGACCTCTGATTTTCCCCTTTTTAGAAGAGACAGCTATGATTTTTAGGTGTGTTTTGTGTCGGTGCTTTGCATGCAGCAGATGTTGACTGCTTTCTTTCCTTTGTTGAAGTGAACTTTTTTAGTCTTCAGCTACCAAGCTAAGGAGGTTTTAGGCTGAAGAGCTTTGCTTTCAAGGCTGTAGATGTGCCATCTGCATCCAGATATAACCATGTCACTAAGAGACCTCAAGCCGTGTGTTTGTCTCTGTTGTGAAGGCAACTTCTGCACCTGCAGCAACATCTCAGACAGAAATGGAGAAGCCACATTTGTCTGCAGGCTGAATGCATTTGTTAATTTAAGCAGCAGCCTTGCCCAGCCTCTAAGCTCTTTAGCTGGTTGGAGACACCCAGTACTTTCTGTTGGTTTGCTGATTGAATTTTTAGCACTAAACACTGCTTTCCCTGTAACCCAAACCCTGAGAGAACAGCAGAAGGTCCAGCTATATTTAGCTCAGGGTTTTGGGCTCTTCCTTCATTCCTTGGCCATGGTGAAGTGGCTTTGGTTTCCCTCTTTTTTGGAAGAGGTTAAATTGAGTCATTGGTTGTCTTGCCACCACCAAGCTCCAGTCCTGCAAACGCTTCTGCAAGTGCCTAATTTAGTAAATCAGGTTAGGACCAGACACTGCAGTTCCCTCACCTTCTGCCCTCCAGTTTTGACTTGTGTGTCTGTAGCAGATAAAGCTCTGCTTTAGCTCCTTCCTTTGTACCTACTGCAATGGCAGTTGGCCTTTCAGTGCTTGTTTGGTGCATCTCTGCAGCCTGCCTTTACCTGAGGATACAGGCTCCTTCTCAGGTCATCCTCAAGTCCTCCTGCAGCATGTGCTCTTCTATGGCAGTCACCTTGCTGCTGCTCCTCTGCTTCTGAGTTCCCTCACAGCCTCCTCAGGAGCCAGCAGCTTGCTCTGTCCCAGGTCAGGTGAAGTCCCTCTGGGCCATCCCGTCTCCATTTAGTTAGGAAGCATTCCAGCTCCTGATGGGTTTGAACCCTTTCTCCTTGCACTGTCTTCTCAGCCAAGTATTTAGTCTGGACACCTCCACCACTCTCTCTGGTCTTGTCCAGTTTAGGAGCCCGTGTTTGCCAGCTTCTTCCCTAGGAGACTGATCTTTCCCTCTAGATCTCTCCTGCTTTTGCCTCTCTTTTTGCTGTCCTCACAGCCCTCAGCTCTAGCTTTCTCCCTGACTCTTTTTATGACCCCATTTTTCTGTTGTTTCTTTCTAGACCTTTAAGCAAAGGTCAGGTCTCCTTGGACACAATACTGCTTGATGGATAACTACTGTAACCACTCTGATCCAGTAACATCTCCTTCCTGCTTTAGCATGCCTGTAGGAGTAGCCACAAAGTTTGCATTCAGGTTTTTTCTGGTCAAGTGCTTTTGATAAACAGATTAAAAACTAAAAACACACTTGGGAGAAGATATCAAGCAACTGAGAAGAAATCTGTATTGTTTCTGCATGAGAATGAGATGCTGAGTGGGGGCAAGACCAGGGGGAGCACTGCAGATTCATTATCTGGTGTTCTGTAGGGGAGAAGCAATGTCAAACAGTTCTGCTCACATCTGCAGCTGCTGGGACTCAGCTGGAAGCTGAGCAAGAAGCTGCCCAAAAATGCTGCTCCAATAAGCTGTGAAAAAAACCAAAAGCCCCAAAAACTTGAGGTCAGATGTTGGCTTAGGGTTTGGATGTGCCTAGATAAATGCATGTGTTTGTCCTCTGGATGTAGTGGGGTAGCCTGGTGGAGGGAGTGCAGGAGGTCAAACAGTGAGGAAGAAACAGGATCAGATAAAGCAGGCAAAGGCCAACTCAGTATTCCAACTGAGAGGACAGGTGAAGAGTCACTGGGTTGGAAGGGACCTCAAAGGTCATCTAGTTCCAACCCCCCTGCCATGGGCAAGGATGCCACCCACTAGCCTGGGAGGGTGGAAGAGAGCTGCACCTCTCTTCCCTTTGCTTGGTGGTGTGAAGTTAATCAATATCCTTTACCTTCCTCTTTGTTCATGCCAGGGCTAAGCAGGTCTTGATAAGCTGCCTCCTCCTCCTGTGCTCTGCTCTGTCTTGCCTTGGAAAATAGCATTGACATGAGCTTCATGGCCCTGACCCTCTCCAGGGGGTGAACTTCCTGGGAATCTTTGGGTTTGGCTTTCAGCTAAAGTATCTTGGCATCTTAGACTGGATAGCAAAAGCCTCTTGGGTTTGGGTTTGTTTCAATCACTGTGAGGAACCTCCCCTCCACCTCTCTTTTCATGTCTATTAATCTGTATCTGTTAATTAATGTCTGTTAATGCCTTAAGGCATTCTGCAGGGACAAGCTGAAGCTCTGCAAGCCTGCAGGAAGGCTGAGGAGGGTCTCCTTGCAGGGCAGTGTAGTGATGAGATCCTGGGAAAGGGTTTCACACTGAAAGAGAGGAGATTTAGGTTTGCTACAAGGAACAAACTCCTTCTGGTGAGGGTGGTGAGACACTGGCACAGGTGGCCTAGGGAAGCTGGGGATGCTCCATCCCTGGAAGTGTTCAAGGTCAGGTTGGATAGGGCTTGGAGCAGCCTGCTCTGGTGGAAGGTGTCCTTGGTCATGGTATTTGGGTTGGAACTAGATGATCTTTAAGATCCCTTGCAACCCAAACCATTCTGTGATGTGTTGGTGATGATGGTGATGAGTTACAGCTTCTTGAAATAGAGGCAGAAGGTGGCCCAGGAGTCACCTGAAGCATTAAATAGCTTTCAGAGCCCCATGGTGGGAGTGTGTGTGTGTGTAGGTGATGTCTTCCTATCCTTGGCTTCCCTCTACCATTGGAAATCATCTTTCAGAACCCCTTGAATCCACTCCCCTCAGCTCTCCTTTAATAAGAGGATGAATCAGAATAAAGGCCAGATTCAATTTGGATGCAAAGGAGCTTAGCTGAACTAAATAAGGAGCTGAACCAATTTTTGCTTCCTTTTCAATTGAATCCTCTGCTAGGATGTTAGCATGAGTTGGTATTCTTCCCTCTCCCATGAGGGCAGTGTAATCTAAAGGCATAGAAACCTTGCTTTCAGTAGCACTTCAGTTTGCTTCCTGCTCTTGATTTTCACTCCAGGCTATAGCAAATGCTGGTATTGAAATTGTCTTCCTCCTGGAGACAGATCATATCCCTTTGCCTGCTAAAATACCTGAGAACACCTTCACTTCTGCATCAGCTGGGGTCTTCTCACCTAGCCTGAAATGAGTTCCTTGTCTTCCTGCTCTTTTCCTGGTGACTGGCCCTGACTTTCTCCTTCCTAAACAACTTCTTCATATTTCTGGGATCTTCTCTAGTTTCAAACCACACCTGATGGAGAAAATTGTCTTTTGAACCATAGAGAGTAAGAAAATCCTGGAACAGTCATGACTTTCCCACGTGCCTGTGCAACCTCTGTTTGTGCTGAAGAGCACAAAGCAAACTCTCATCTTGAGTGATCATTTATGAGGGGACTTGGTCTTCTCAGAGCTGATTTTACTGATGGGAAGAGCAGGAGACTGGCTTAGAAAAAGAAAAATCATGGAATCACAGACTGGTTAAGGTTAGAAGGGACCTCTGGGGATCATCCAGGCCAACCTGCTCTAGCAGGGTCACCCACAGCAGCTTGCCCAGGATCACCTCCAGCTGCCTTGGGAATCTCTCCACACAAGGAGACACCCTCTGGGCAGCCTGGGCCAGGGCTCTGGCACTCTTACAGGTAAAAAGTCTTTCTTGGTGTTCAGAGGGAACCTCCTGTGCCTCTGGTCCTGTCACTGGCCACCACTGAGAAGATCTTGGCTCTGTCCTCTTTGCACCTTCCCTTCACATCTTTATATCCATTAAGGAGATTCCTCTGAGCCTTTCCTTCTTTAGTCTGAACAGTCCCAGCTCTCTCAGCCTCTCTTCATAGGAGAGATGCACCAGCCTCTTCATCCTCTTTGTGGCCCTTCCCTGGTCATTAATGGTTATCCTTATGCAGTGTAGGTGCAGTGAGTGTCTACAGAATACCCACAGATAGAGCAGGAATATCAGGAAACCTACTGTAGTGGAAAGGAGGAGACTGACTTACATCCTAAACACTGAGATGTGTCTGTGCATGGCCTGGGTAGTGCACTAATGGAAATGAGAGAAAGATTGGGAATGATTTCAGTAATTAAATGGTGGGAAGTCTGTCTGCAGAATTTCAGATGGCTTCTGTTCAGTCTGTAGACAGCAGAGGATTCCTTCATCTTGCTTCAGCTGGTGTTCCTTGGCCATTGGTCACACTTCACCTTTCATCCTTGCTTCCTGTAATGCATATTGACTTTAGAAAGGAGGTGACTTTCCTTAGCCTTTGATGGGTAATGTTTGGGTGAAACTCTGCCAGTGTTACTCAGTGTGAACCTCTTTGATGGCAGCAGAGCTGTGTTTGCTGCTCAGAGCCAGGCTGGTTCTTCCTGAGGCAGCTCCTGTGTGGAACCCTGCTTTGCTTGTGCAGTTCCTCAGCACGCTGCCATCACCTTCACAAGGAAGAGAACTGTCGGTGGTGAACCTCTCTTGTTTGGTCTGAAACAAGATCCCAGGCTGATAAATGTGCTATAAAGTTGTCCTGGAGCTCTCTCCAGGTCTGTGTGATGACTCACTCTCTTGTTGTCTCTCCCAGAGCCGGCAGCTGGAGTCGGAGACGGGGACGACAGAGGAGCACAGCCTCAACAAGGAGGCTCGCAAGTGGGCCACCAGGGTAGCTCGGGAGCACAAGAACATCATCCACAGCCAAAGGGTAGGTTAGGAAGCACTGCTTTGGACCTTTTAGTTGTTGTAGCTCCCAGTGCAGGAAAGAGGAGCTGCTATAAGCACTGAGGAATTGCTTTTGTCCTGTTATCTCTCTGGGCAACCTGCCACCTCCATCGGAGCCTGTCTTGGGGTGATGAACTCAGATTGCTAGGGTAGCAGCTCCTCCAGCTTGTTGACAATGCTTTTTGGTATTACCATGTCAATTGGAAGTTCCAGCTTATTAACTGCAAATAACTTACAGAACTACCTCTGCTCTACTCTGCCTTGTCCTTTCCTGTCCTGTCCTATCCTACCCTGTCCTATCCTATCTTATCCTATCCTATCCTATCCCATCCCATCCTATTCTATCCTATCCCACCCTATTCCATTCCATTCCATTCCTGTTCCAGCTGAAATTTCCAGTTTTCCTTAGCTCCACCACATCATCTTTTCCACATCAGTCTTTTCAACAGTAGGAGAATCTCTCAGTAATGCTCACTTAAATCATACCTGAAGACATGAAATTCAGTAGATATTGGTACATTTCTTTCTGTGTCTGTGGCTCAAGAGCCTGAGGCTGTATTTGGACATCCTGCAGGTAGCTGTATTTTGGAATGCAGCTGAGGCTGCCTAGGAGGGAGTCAACCAGTGGAGTTGCATCCTGTGGGTCACTGAGTTGCTTAAATGTCTATAGCAAGGCTCTCAAGCTCTTGTTTAGAGAGTGTTGGGACCCAGGCTAACTTCTTGAGCTAGCTTCTGCCTAAAAACATTTGTTTCACATGCCTAATGTGTCAAGCCTAACTTGCATAGACCAAATTCAATTAAGAGGATGTGTCTATACTGCAGTGTCTGTAGTCTTGTGTTAGCTTCAATGAGCTACTGCCCAGGAAGTGGATTCTCCTTCTGCTTCAGAGACTGGAGCCATTTGTCAAACCACCTAGGAGAATGCATCAAGTAAGAAGCAAGACCAAAGCAGATGTTTACTAGCCACACTAGTGCTGCTCCAAGCCAGGATGCTCTTGGCCTTCTTGCCCACCTGGGCGCTCTGCTGCCTCACCTTCAGCTGCTGGCCACCAACCCCACCCTTCCCAGGTCCTTTTCCTGGGGGCAGCTTTCCAGCCACTCTGCCCCAAGCCTGGAGCCTTCCTGGGGCTGGTGTGCGCCAAGGTCAGGACCCAGCACTTGGCCTTGTTGAACCAGATGGGTGTCAGCCCATGGGTCCAGCCTGGTCAGATCCCTCTGTAGAGCATCCTACCCTGCAGCAGATCACTTCCACCCAGCCTGGTGTTATCTGCAAACTTACTGAGGGTGCCCTCCATCCCCTCATCCAGATAATTGATGAAGGTATTAGAGAGGACAAGTCCCAGTACTGAGCCCTGAGGAGCAGCACTTCTGACTGGCCACCAACTGGAGTTACCTCCATTCACCATAATTTTTTGGACCCAGTCTCCTATCCAGTGAAGCCTATGCTCCTCCAGGCCATGAGATGAGGTGATTCATACCACAGTATCATCTTTTCCTGAGGAGATTAAAGCATTCCATGTCAGATGCTGTGTTTTAAAGGGTGTTTTGCATTGGTCATCATCTTTTCTCCTGGCATGGGCTCTTGTCAGGCAAACCAGCATCAAATCAAAGAATCATTTCCCCTGACTCCTCATAAATCTTGATCATGTCAATGAATTTCTGTCAGTTACTACAGCTGGCCTTTGGTTTCTCATTCCTGCCAGACACTTGAAGAACTGGAATGCCATGGAGCTGTGCTGTCAGAGCAGAGCAGAGCAGAGCTGGAGCAGAAGATAGACGAAGCCAGGGAGAGCATCCGCAAGGCTGAGGTAAGAGGGAAGCCTTGGGGCATGGGCAGCTTCTTGCCACAGGTGGAGTTTTGTCACAGCCCTTCCTGTGGCACATCCAAAATGCAGGGACTTTTCAGCTGTCATCTTTATTTTCCTTGATTTCCTACTTCTCAAGTCACTGAGTCAGCTGAATGAAAGGCTTGAGGAGAGCAATATTAAAGAGAACCTCCTGCTGAAGAGTGGTTAAGTGCTGTATTTTCTGCTGTGGTGTAAAGGTCAAGAGTCTCTGTGTTTAAGGGCTTTAAAGAGAGAAAAAGCCATCTCAAGTTTACTGATTTCCTTCTCCTGGAAGGAAATAATACCAGAAGATGGTCATCATCTCTCTGTCTTCACTCTCTTTGGCTTCTAGAAGGTCCTGCCATGTGCTGATGAGAGATGAAGTTCTGGTACCTTTTGCTATGCATACTAACCTGTTATGTCAGTCAGATAACATCTGGAATAATCTTGGGTTTCTCCTTTTACTCTGAGGAACTTTTGGAAAGGTTAAAGAGCTTTGTGAGACTTGTTCTGAGTTAAGAAAGACCCATGGAAAACATAAACTAGCTCCATACTGAACTTCCAGGGTTGGGTGGGTAAAAGTTAACTGTTTCCATGGCCAGTGATTCAAAAAACTTATTGCAAGCAACAGGAACCAATCTATTAGTTGTTGGCTGAGTGAGTTGCTTGATTAAAAGTGGAGAGCAAAGGTAATTGTTGCAGTGAAGTGCCTCTCATTCCAGTAGGTATTCAGAGTACCTCATGGATTAGGAATGTGATTCACAGTTCAAGAGGTTAGAAAATAGAGAGTGAAAATATTCCTCCTCCTGGGGTGATAAATGTTAGGCTCTCATGCAAAACAAACCCAGAGTATGTTCTCTTAACAGAAAGTGGTTTGAAATGCAGAAGGCTTTTATTTGGAGGGAATTATTTTAGGCAGACTATGCTGCAAAGTGCTTCAGTGTGCATAGAGTTAATGATTGAACGGGCAAGGACAGAGAGCAGGAGAATGAAAGGGAACAGGAGCAGCAGAAAGAAACAAAATCAGGATGAGAGTCATAGAATCACAGAATTCTTTGCTTTGGGAAAGACCTCTAAGGTCATCAAGTCCAACCATTGACCCAACACCCTCATGGCCACTCACTTTTTTACAAAGTGCCACATCTATATGTTTCATGAACCCCTCCAGGGATGGGGACTCCACCACTGCCCTGGCCAGCCTGGGCCAATGCCTAACCACTCTTTCAGGGAAGAAATTCTTCCTAATATCCAATCTAAACCTCCCCTGGCACAACTTGAGGCTGTTTCCTCTTGTCCTCTCCCTTGTTGCTTGGCAGAAGAGCCCAAGCCCCACCTAGCTCCAGCCTCCTCTCAGGGAGGTGCAGACAGCCAGAAGGTCTCCCCTGAGCCTCCTCTTCTCCAGGCTAAGCAAGCCCAGTTCCCTCAGCTGCTTCTCGCAAGCCTTGTTCTCTAGACCCTTCCTCACCTTCCTTACCCTTCTCTGCCCACACTCCAGCACCTCCATGGCCTTCTGGCGGTGAGGAGCCCAAAAGGGAGCCCAGGCTTGGAGCTGTGGCCTCCCCAGTGCCCAGCCCAGGAGGACAAGCCCTGCCCTAGCCCTGCTGCCACACTAGTGCTGCTCCAAGCCAGGATGCTCTTGGCCCTCTTGCCCACCTGGCCACTCTGCTGCCTCAGCTGCTGGCCACCAACCCCACACTTCCCAGGTCCTTTTCCTGGGGGCAGCTTTCCAGCCACTCTGCCCCAGTCCTGGAGCCTTCCTGGGGTTGTTGTTGACTGCAGTGCAGGACCTGGCACTTGGACTTATTGAATATCATTCCAGAGTTTGCAGAGGAGAAGGTTCTTGCAAAAAATGTTATGAAAGGTAGGAATAAAACCAGTCTGGAACTGAAAAGTTTGTGAGTCTTAAAAATGTGTAATTAGCAGAACCCAATAAGTCAGGGGAAAGTGAGCAAAGAGATAAGATCACAGATATTAAAGAGGCCTAGTACAAAGGTGGAGATAATCTTTTTAGCAGGGCTTGTAGCAACAGGACAAGAGCTGATGGTTTTCAAATGAAAGAGGAGATTGAGACTAGATCTAAGGAAGCAGTGTTTTCCAGTGAGGGTTGTGAGAGCCTGTCCCAGGTTGCCCAGAGAGGTGGGAGATGTCCCAGCCCTGGAACCATTGCAGCTCAGGTTGGTTGGGGCTGTGAGCAACCTGCTCTAGTTGCAGATGTCCCTGGTGCCTGCAGGGGGTTGGACTAGATGACCTTGGAAGGTCCCTTCCAACCCAAAGCATTCTGTGTAAGCCCAAATCATTTTGTAATTCTATTTCCTTTGTAAAGCAATTAGAATTCTTCCCAGGATGTGAAACCCAAACATTTGCAGCATTCCTGCATGCTGAAGTGGGAATTACTGATGACTGGGCAGGGGAATGGTATCTGTGCAGGAAGTCAGAGTCACATATTTAGGCTGTCAGGGAGGTGTGGAAATGTCCTTTCCTTGCCCCACTTCATTGTGCTTGGGTCAAGGAGCTGCAGCAGGTAAGGAAAGCAAAGCACAGAGACTCTTCTGTAGCTCAGTGCTTCCAAAAGGTAAGTCTCAGGATAGCAACTGAGGAAAGAAGAGTGTCTGGAGGCTTGGCAGGAGTCAGACCTGACTTATGAAGGGGAAAGATCTTTCACCAGCTCCATGTTATTCAGAAAAAGAGGGTTTGGAAGGTGGGAAAAAGGAATGCCTTTGTTTGGGTTTTGTGAAATCATTTGGATGGATGTAATTCATCAAGTAAAACAAGCCCCTCAAAGGTGTGAAGAAGTGTTTCTTGGATGGACATTTGTGGCTGTTCCTGAAGAGCAGGGATTTGGCTGCTTAACAACATAGGTGTTCACACCCTGTGTGAGCAGCCCAAAGTCATTTACCCTTTTTAACACCTTCTAGTTCATTAGCTCCTTGTCACATTAGATCTCCCCATCTGCCAACCTGTGGAGGCTGCTGTGATGGTAACTGGAGGAGTGATACCTTCTGGGGCCATGCTGGAAAGGGTTTGATGATAACAGGTAGATTGTATTGTGTTAAAAAAACAACCCCAAAACCCAGACTGTTTTATTGGGAAAGTTTCAGTGCAACTTTGCTTCCAGCTGCACCAAGGATTGGTTAATGCACTGCTGGTTGTTGTCATGCTGATCCAGCATCAGACATGCAAAGCTCCAGTTTATTCTAGCTGAGTAAAGCAGCTGGAGGGTACCACAGCTAGAAGAAGACAAGGGTTGCAGGGCATGAATTTCATAACCTTGAGATCATTTCCTCAAGTCAATGGTTGCCTCAACCTACAATAGCTGCAGAGCAGCAGGTGGTGGAGTTACTGCTTCTGAATGATCATCTGTAGGTGCTGCAGGTGCTTTGAATCATAGTCATGGAATCCTTTTGGTTGGAAGAGACCTTAAAAGTTCATTAAGTCCAACTGTTAAGCAGCACTGCCAAGGAACAACAGGGACATTTTGCTGAAGGGTTTTTGTAGGTCACATGTGTGTGCATGTCTCCACTTTCTCACTAGGGCAGAGGAGAGGGGGAGAGAACCTCCCTTGACCTGCTGGCTGCACTCTTCTTCCTGCACCCCAGGAGACCATCGGCCTTCTTGGCCAAGATCTTAGGGGAGACAGTGTCAAAGCCTTGCTGAAGTCAAGGTAGACAACATCCAGTGACCTCCAGTCACCTACCCAGCTAGTCACAGCAGCACAGAACACTCTCAGACTGCTCAAGCATGGTTTCCCCTTGTTGAATCCATCTTCACTGCTCCCCATAATCTTCTTTCTCCTCCTTATCCTTTATTTTACTGTACTGGAGGTGGAAGTTTGCTGACTCCACTGCTCTGTGTTGCAGAGAAG
The DNA here is from genome assembly GCA_013399015.1 of Galbula dea. Taxonomy (NCBI): domain Eukaryota; kingdom Metazoa; phylum Chordata; class Aves; order Piciformes; family Galbulidae; genus Galbula; species Galbula dea. Next base: position 43,734 of record VWZX01002957.1, on the reverse strand, counting down.
AGAAAAAGGAAAGGGAAAAGGAGGAAGAAAGGAAAACAAAAGTTGAAGCTATCTTCTTGGTTTCTAGAAGCCTTCTTTCAGGCCACTCCCTGGCCCCTGAGATGGGGTTAATGACATTCTTCCTCTCATTTTGTCTCTTATCAAGCTAAAGACTCTGATCTTCTGATAGCCCAGTGTGAGTCTCACCAAGCAGTGTGCTTGGTCTCAGGGCTGGCATAATTTTTCTCAGTGATGATGGGAGATTTCCCACTCGTGCTCAGGTCTGTGCTGCAGGAAAGTCTTGGGACCTCCACAGCAATTAATCCTATTTCCACTTAATTATAGGGGGATGCATTTTGCCTCATCATTAGGATATCTACAACTCCCAAGAGAGTAGTTGTACCAGATAAGACTTGATTAAGACTCATGATGGTGCAGTTTACTCTGTGTGATTTGTTCAGAAGCCTAGGTCCAGCTTTAATTGTAAAGGGAGGGATGTCCTCCCCCTCCCTTTAGGTTTGCCCATGAATATTTATCCCTGTGCTGTGCTAACAGTTGTGTTTGCAGGCTGAGCTCCTCTTCTATCTTAGGATCTCCTCTGTGAATTGTATGTTGCCTGTGGTTCTGCTGCATCTCAAGTAGATGTAGCTCCCTCCCAGCCTGTTGGTATTTGGGTGTGCTCCTGCAGATGAACCTTTCAGCTGCAGGTGTTGTGTCAGTCTCTGCTCAGAAGCAATGTGAGAAAAGCTCATTCCATATGCTTCAGGAAAGGAAATGAAGTGGAATGAGGCTGCCACCCCCCTCCCATCCCCCTCCCACCCCTCAAAACAACCAAAAAAAAGTTGAATTTGTAAAATGTCACTTGCTGCCATTTGTGGCTCTGCTCAGGAAACATATGTCTGGGAGAGCTCTGCTAAGCAAACAGATGCATGCTCAGTAGGAGATTCAGAGGAGCTTTAGCCTTTCCAGCCAGGCAGAATGAGGACTGGCCTGGAAAAATGCCTCCAACATCCACAGAGCAAGAATTTTGAACTCCTTTTAGGTGAAGAGCAGTTCAGTGAGGCCATCTGCAGAGATGAGAGTGTCCTTCTTGAGAAGAACATCATCAGAGGCCCTCCAGGGATGGGGACTGCACCACTGCCCTGAGCAGCCTGGGCCAGGCCTTCACAGCCCTTGCCAGCAAGAAATTGTTCCTAATATCCAACCTGAACCTCCCCTGCTGCAGGTTGAGGCTGTTTCCTCTTGTCCTCTCCCTTGTTGCTTGGCAGAAGAGCCCAAGCCCCAGCTGGCTCCAGCCTCCTCTCAGGGAGCTGCAGAGAGCCAGAAGGTCTCCCCTGAGCCTCCTCTTCTGCAGGCTAAGCAAGCCTAGTTCCCTCAGCTGCTCCTCACAAGCCTTGTGCTCTAGACCCTTCCCCACCTTCCTTGCCCTTCTCTGCCCACACTCCAGCACCTCCATGTCCTTCTGGCAGTCAGGAGCCCAAAAGGGAGCCCAGGATTGGGCCGTGGCCTCCCCAGTGCCCAGCCCAGGGGAGTTTATTCTGTTGCAGTGGAATGCAGTATTTCTCACAAATGATGGTTTAGTTCTGCTGGGAATCCTCATGTAATCTGCTTTTCCTATCTGAACATGTTCATCAGTGTAACCTTGGTCTGGAATAACTAACTGAATTCCTTAGGGCTGGGCAGTGGGGGTTAGGTGGCCTTTAGTACAGAGCCAGAAGTGAAGGAAGGTGGGCAGTGGTGATGGTCTTCTGCAGCCTGAAAACTGGTGGAAAATCAAACAACTCCAGTGCCAAGCAGCTCAGTTCCAAACTGGTGGAACAATCAGAAACCAAAGGGTGTCAGGGGCCACCTCAGATGAGCTTTGCTGGGTTCCTGTGTTTGCTTGGTACCCCAGCACTTTCAGGAAGGACTTTAAAGGCCTTGTTCTGAAGGTGTGGGTGGGATCTAAGTGGACACTTGCTTTCTTAGAGGTTCTTCACTTTCTGGGAACAGAGAACAGCAATGGAGTCTATTCATGCTGGGTTTCATTTCCATGACTTCCAAAACAGTTGTTTATCTTCATCTTGTGCAAGCTGCAGGTCTTCAAGCCTTTGCTTAATGAAGCCTGGAACAGTAAATAAACAAAACTATGCCTTCTTCCATGTAGAGCAACCAGAGGTATGTGAGAAACAGATAACACTGTTTAGATTTTTCTTTAGACTTGGGAGTTTTTCCCTTTCATCTCATTAGAAGCTCCCATCAGCTAAGACACAGGAACAGCTCAGAGAAGCAGGAACCAGCCAGAACACTGTTAGTAAACTTTGTGGGTGGCTGGTGGGTTTTAAATCAGTCTAAAGATATCCCAGCCCTCAGCTATTAATTGGTAGATAGGAATTGCAAATAGCAATGTCTCTGCTGAGTAGAAAAATATTTCTCCCACAGTGAGACTTAAGGACATTTGGGCAGTACCTAGGATTCTGAGGGCTGGAATCCAGCATTCCTGGACTCCAGAAACTCAGCTGCTTTCCTGGAGATAAGTTTATTGTTGGGAATGGTAGTGGTTACCTGATTTAAAGTATTTCCAGATCTCTGAGCTGCTGTCAGTGGAGGTCACTCAGGTGGGAAGGACAGGACATGTGTCTGCTAGAGTCCACTTGCTTGAGGGGGAAAATCAGTGATTAAAGCCTTGGTTAGTTTCTAATTTGAAATACATGATCTTTTTGATCCCCCTGAGAGCCAGTGCATCCTTCTTTAAGGGTGTTGGAACCTTGAATGGCTTTGCAGTGGAAAGCAAGTCTCTGATTTGTCACACCATGTCTCTTCCTATTTCAATGCTTCACCTTCTGGCTGCCTTCTCACATCTGAAACTGCAAGAGAAGACCAGGCAAGGTGAAGCTGCATCTTTTGTGCAAGGTGGGTCCTTCCTTGGTGAAGTCAGGACTCCAGGATCCTCACCTTCCAAAGGGAGGAGCCTGCCTATGGGTACAGAGACAGAAAAGCTGATGGCCTGGCTCTATGCTGGTGAAAGCAGCAGAGTTTCCTCTGGGTGATCTCTTGTTTCCCTCTTACTTAGCATTTTATTGTAGCATGATGAGAGCATCAGACTCCACCTGATTTAGCCATAGCGGTGCTTAAATGAAGTGCTTCTGTTTGCAAACAGCATAGAAGGACAGAATGGTTTGGGTTGGAAGGAACCTCTAAAGATCATCTAGTCTAACCCCCATGCAGTCAGCAGGGGCATAGAATCCTGGAGTCATTTAGGTTGGAAGAGACTTCTAAGACCATTGAGTCCAACCACTAACCAGCACTGCCAGGTCACCACTAACCCCTGGGCCTCAGCACCACATCTCCAGGGCTTCCCAACCCCTCCAGGGATGGAGACTCCACCACTGCCCTGGCCAGCCTGGGCCAGGGCTTGACAACCGTTTGGGGAAGAAATTGTTCCTCACATCCAGCCTAAACCTCCCCTGGTCCAACTTGAGGCCATTTCCTCCTGTCCTATCACTTGTTTAACTAGAGCAGGTCACTCACAGCCCCAACCAACCTGACCTGGAATGGTTCCAAGGATGGGACATCTCCCACCTCTCTGGGCCACCTGGGCCCTCAGCATAAAGAATTGCTTCCTTCTAACTAGTCTAAATCTCCCTCTTGCACTTTAAAACCTTCACCCCTTGTCCTGCTGCATCAGGCCCTGATAAAAAGCTTGTCCCTATTCCTATGTAGCTGTTCCTGTGTGAGAAACAGAAGTGTGTACTATTGTCTGGTATTTTGGGGTTGGTTTTGGTGTGGGGTTTCTTTTCTCCCATGTAGGTAGGAAGCTGTTAACCCTGGTCTAACCAGTCTCATTGTTTAGAGCAATATATATGCTTGTAAATAACATTATGCGTCTTTCAAGTGCAGGCCTAGCCCTAATGGTGAAAGTGCTTTCATGGCTTGTCTGCAGTGGAATAAAACTCCACACATTTGTGGTTTGGAACAAACATTTGTTGCATATTCAGACTGCTGTGTGTAAATAGAGAGGGGTAATGGGATTGGATTTGGTAGCTACCTCAGATTAACATCTCCTCTCTAACCCTTGGCAAGCACAGCCAAGGGTCTTGGAGGAGCTTATTTATTTTAGCTAGCAAGTCTGTACAAACAAGCTGGTTTGCAGGAGATTGAGTACTCACATGAACTTCCCCATGTTCATAGCATGCCTGGGCTGATGTTTATTGCTCTTGTGTAACTCAGGCTAATTGGAAATTGCATAATGAGGTAAAACAGCAAACCAGCCAAGCTGGGCATTTCCTAGGGAGCTTTTGTTGGAGGCAACAAGGAAAGTTCTCATCATATCATGTCAGAGTTGTGCAGTGGTTTGAGTTGGGCCTTTCAGGGTCATCTAGTCCAAGCCCCTGCAGTCAGCAGGGACATCTGCAACTAGAGAAGGTTGCTCACAGCCCCAACCAACCTGAGCTGGGATGGTTCCAGGGATGGGACATCTCCCACCTCTCTGGGCAGCCTGGGCCAGGGGCTCACCACCCTCACTGGAAAACATTTCCTCTTTCTAGCTGGTCTAAATCTCTCCTCTTTTAGCTTCAAACCATCACCCTGTCCCAACAGGGCCTGATAAAAGGATTGTCTGCATTTACTCTACCCTGGTGAGGCTGCATCTGGAATATTGTGTCCAGTTCTGAGCCCTTCAGTTGAAGAAGGATAGGGAACTGCTGGAGAGAGTCCAGCACAGAGCCACAAAGATGATGAAGGAGCTGGAACATCTTCCTGATGAAGGGGAAAGGCTGAGGGAGCTGGGTCTTTTTAGCTTGGAGAAGAGGAGACTAAGGGGTGACCTCAGCTATGCTTGTATATATCTGAAGGATGTGTGTCAGGAGGATGGGGTCAGGCTCTTCTCAGTGGAGCCCAGTGACAGGACAAGGGGCAATGCCTGTAAGCTGAAGCACCAGAGGTTCTGTGTGAATACAAGACCAAATGTTTTCCCAGCTGAGGTGCCAGAGCCCTGGCACAGACTGCCCAGAGAGCTTGGGGAGTCTCCTTCTTGGAGAGATTCAAACCCCATCTGGACATGCTTCTGTGTGACCTGGTCTAGGCAATCCTGCTGTGGCAGGGGGTTGGACTGGATGATCTCCAGAGGTCCCTTCCAACCCCTAATATTCTGTGATTCTGTGAGCTTTCTTCTAGGTCCCTTTAAGTACTGAAAGGCCCCAAGAAGGTCTCCCTGAAGCATTCTCATCTCCAGGCTCAACAACCCCAACTCTCAGCCTGCCCTTTCAGGAGAATATAAAGACTAATTAGGGGATAGCTACTTTACTCCACATATAGATGTATAAATACATATAAAACTGTATATATGCACACACATGTAGGCACAAGGTCACTACCTGAGCTCCGTAGTGGCAGTACACTGGGAGTTTCTCCTGAAGAAGCTGAAGCAAATGACTTGCACTGACCTACACTAACTCAGTCTATCACACTTTCAAAAAGCCAACAGGAGGATGATGATGTGTCCAGCAAAGCCACTAACCCCCCCCTGCCCTACCACAGTCCCATATCCTCCCCACATGCCCCCATTGCCTTTGGCTGGGTTGTGCTCTCTCTACAGATGGGACTGTTGGAGCTGACTGTCTCCATCAGTTCCTCTTGGTTGTTCATCCAGATAAGAGGCAGGATCAATGCTTATCTTCCCTGGATGGTGGAGAGTCATCCTCTCCCCTTCTTTCAAAGAAGATGTGGTTAGAAACTGGCTTTGTAGGTTGGACACAGGAGAGAGGTGTGTTCATGTGCAGGAATTGGCATCCCTGGATTGACTTTTGTGGTGCAACCTCTCTCTGCTAACATCTTTGGTTTAGAAGTGTGGTCTCTGTTTAGCTTAATGCAATGAGAAGCCCACTTCTCAATTTGGGAAGTGCTCCTCAGCCCAATTTTTACCAAAGCAAAGGTTCCTGATTTAAATTTTTAGTTGAAGTTATTACTGATTCCATGTCCTCCCAGATTCCCATTATACAAACCAATCAGGATGGAAACTAAGGGAGGATATTGCCTTTCTAAGACCAAGAAAGGCATCAAATACCTACTTCCTTCATCTCTGGAACTCAAACCTCTTCACCACTTCTGATTCCAGACCTTCTCCTAGGTAGTGCTTCTGTCCACATGGACAGATTTCAGTTGGGGCTTGGGCCAGGCTAACTGACAAGGGTTTCAGAAGATGCTTGGGGCCACAATTCAAGGAAGAGGCTCTGCCTTTCCACTGTGAATGCTGGTGTGTGGATCCCTCTTTGGACATCTGAATCTCTTTAAATCAGTATTTTCTAAATCCTCTGAGTGCTGTACTGTGATATATATTCATAGATTTACTTTTCCCCACATATTTACACTCCATGTTAATCATTCACCTGAAGGCCACTTGCAAGGAGCAGTGAAAGCTTCACTTGACTGAAGTGGCTTTGGCTTTTCCCATGGGAAATCCTTGAGCTTCTTACCCAGTTATGTGGGAGTGCCTCTGCACGCAGCTGAACCCAGACCAAGATACATTGCACATAGGAAATTTCACTCTGTTGACTTCCCTACTTTCCAGAAATCACTTTTCTTCTGAAGGGAATTACAAAGCAGCTCTCTCCAAAGTCATTTGGTTGTTGGAAGCAGCTTTAAAGTCACCTTCCCCAAGAGCTGTCAAATGGAAATGGATCTAGGTTTGGGGATTCAGCTGAAGAAAAGCAAGAGCCATTTATTTTCTGACTTAGCTTCTTAATAGAAAGATAATAGTAAAGTGCAGCAGCATGTCAAACCCAAGGAGAAAACAGGAGCATTTTCCCACAGAAGTTTGTATCTAGTAAGGATGTGCAGGGTACCCTGCAGGGTACCAAGTGGCACTTTAAGTCACTGTACAAAGATTCTAACATAGGCTGCAGTGCTTCCACCACTACAGAGGAGGTCATTTCCCTCTAATTTTTGCTTAGACTCATGTGTTTTTGCTGGTTGGATTTGGTTTCTCAGTGTTCATGACAACTCGATGTGTCAGTGTTGGCAGAGATGCTTCTGATCCCCATGGAAAGGGCTGGAAGGATGAGAAGGAGATGAAGCTCTGCTGCTTGTACAGTAAACTGACCAGTGCTGTGAAAGGAAATGCAGGGAAAACTCCAGCCTGGTTCAGTGGGTTCCTGTTGTTGCCTCCAGCAGTGACTCACTGAAGGGCCTTTGGTAAATCACTTGATTTTTCCTCCTCTGATGAGCTCATGCAGCAAGGTCATAGAATTAGAGAATGGGTTGGCTTGGAAGGGACCTTTCAAGGTCATCTTGTGAACCCCCCTGCAGGCAGCAGGGACATCTGCAACCAGAGCAGGTTGCTCACAGCCCCAACCAACCTGACCTGCAATGCTTCCAGGGCTGGGACATCTCCCACCTCTCTGGGCAACCTGAGACAGGGGCTCAGCACCCTCAGTGGAAAACATTGCTTCCTTACATCTAGTCTAAACCTCTTCTTTTAGTTTCAAACCATCAGCCCTTGTCCTGTCCCAACAGGTCCTGTTAAAAAGCTTGTCCCCAGCTTTCTTCTAGTCCCCTTGAAGTACTGCAAGGCCTCTAGAAGGTCTCCCTGAAGCCTTCTCTCCTCCAGCCTCAACAACCCCAACTCTCTCAGCCTGGCCTCACAGCAGAAGGCTTCCAGCCCTCCCATCATGTCTGTGGCCTCCTCTGGCCCTGCTCCACCAGCTCCATGTCTCTGCTGTGCTGAGGACTCCAGAGCTGGCCCCAGCACTGCAGCTGAGCTCTCCCCAGAGCAGAGCAGAGCAGAGGCACAATCCCCTCCCTGCCCTGCTGGCCACGCTGCTGGGGCTGCTGCCCAAGCCATGGGTGATGATAAGGATAGGACTGGGCTGAACATAAATATCCTCAAGTTTATTCCCAGCTTTGCCCCTGAGTTCTCAATGCAATCTTTGAAATTATTCTTCTCTTTTCCTGGAATTCTGGGTTTCTTCATGCTAGGCCTTTCCATTCCTTGCCTTTGCATTGTTAGATCATTCACCACTCTGGGTGGTGGTTTGCCATCAGTTTGTTAAAGCCTTGGCTCCAGCAGCCTCACAGTGTTCCAGGTTGCTGAAGGGAACCCAGCTGTCAGAAAACCTCAATTTTCATCCTCTTCTAAAGATAGAAATCACTAAACACTTTATTGAAGTCTGATATTTATTTTAGTTTGGAATTATTACCATCATCTGTTTCCATAACAAATAAGGTTCCTGGGATCTCTGGAAGGTGCTGATGGAAATTAGCCTCATTTTTTGGGGGGGAGTCAATGGGTTTGTGTGTTTCTTGTTGGATTTATTGGTGTGTCACACCAAATTCAGTCAGCAGCCCAAAGGGCATCCAGGGTCTGCAGCCCAGGAGTATTCCTGATTTTCAAACTCCTGGATTTTAGCTGGCTTTTTGCACTTTGAAAGTCACCTAAAGCAGCCAACCACTAGGATATGTGACTAGAAATGCAGCAGCATCTGAGAGATGCTATTTTAAAAAGCCCAACTTGTCAGATGGGCTGTACCCATAGCTCCAAATCTCCAGAAGCCCATTCCCTGTCTCTTGGCTCACTCCCACATTCCTGCAGGCAAGGAAATGAAGAGCTGGACTCATTTCCACACTCAGCAGCTTTTGGAGCCACCTCAGTAATTTGTGGAGCAGGAAGTAACAGGTTTGAATGGTGGCAAGGAGTGAAATGTCATCTTGGTTGGATATCAGGAACCATTCCTTCACTGAAAGACTTGTTGGACATTGGCCCAGGGCAGTGGTGGAGTCACCATCCCTGGAGGGCTTCAGAAAGCATCCAGCTGGTCCTTAGGGCCATGGTTTGGTGGCAGGGTGGTGCTAGGTGGCTGGTTGGACTGGCAGATCCTGTGGTGCAGCTGTGACTCCTGGCTGTTTGTCTCCCCAGGTCGTTAAGCTGAAGGCTGAGGCCCGGCTGGAGCTGCTGAAGCAGATTGGGGTCTCTGTGGACTCCTGGCTGAAGAGTGCCATGAACCAAGTGATGGAAGAACTGGAGAATGAACGTTGGGCCAACCTGCCTTCAGTGACCAACAATGGCTCTGCACACCTGGTATGGCCTCCAGCACCTAACCCTCCCCTCATCTCCCATCTGCCTCTTCCCTGGGAGCAGCTCCCAACTTCATACTGAATCTAAACCAGAACTGGTTGGTTGGTTGGTAGCTAGCAGGAAAAGCCTTGTAGCTTCATGTGCCTGAATTTCCTGCATTAAAAGGAAAGAAAAACCCAGCAAAAGAAAACCAAGAAAAGGACTTCTGGCTTTTGATGCTGAGTTTGCTTTAGGTTGAGTTTTCTTGACCTTGGCTAAGTGCCACAAGGTTGATTTGCCATCTCCTGAAAGGAGAAATGTCTGAGTGTTTCTTTGAAGTTTCCTGCCTAGTTGAGGATGTTATCTGAGCCACTTGGCTGAAAGGCTTCCTTCTTCCAAGTGCTTCTAAAGGTGGGGGCTCTACATCAGCACTTAAAGGGTCATTTGTGTGGGGATCACAGGGAAAGGCATCAGGAGAGCAAAGAGGGATTGGGGGACTTGGGGGGAAAGTTGAATTCATTCAAAGTCAGTGGAAGGCTTTGTCAGTTCTCCTGAGCCAGGTTGGATGTTTCCTTCAAAGATCTGTCATCCCTGGAGAGGTTGCCACCTGCATGTTGCCACCTTCTTGGTTGAGATACAGGAAGTATTAGACATTTTCTGTGTGAATCCTGAGTTCACTTAAGGCAGTAAAGGAGTTCAAGTGGAACAGGCCACAGACAGGCCCAAAGAGATGACAACTTCTTAAGCTGTTGCTTTCAATTCTGTATGTCTTGATGTGTCCAAAGTCACACATTTGGAAAAGTTCATCCAACGTAACCCAAAATTGAACTAAAAAGGGACTTTGATCTGTGGAAGGTTGGGAATGATTTTTTGCTCAGTTGTACATAAGGTTAACTGCATTTGGAATGTCTATAGCTGGTTTGGCAAACTGACCAAAGACATCTCCCATGTGTTTAGCATGGACAAAAAGCACATTTTTATGTCAGTCAAGAAAGAGTAAAAAGCAGATTCTCCTTTGTCCTCTCCTTTTCCTCCTAAAAAAATGCTATGTTTCAAAATAAATGGTGGTGGCTGAATGGAACAGCTACCAGAGCCAGGAAATGCTGTTCAGGGAAGAGGAACTGCTCAAAGAGCTCATGATACTCTCTCTACAACTACCTGGAAGGAGGTGGTAGTGGGGTGGGGTTGGTCTCTTCTCCCACGTAATGAGTGATAAGACAAGAGGAAACGGCTTCAAGTTGGACCAGAGGAGGTTCAGATGAAATATGAGGAAGAATTTCTTCCCCCAGAGGGTTCTCAGACATCAGCCCAGGGCTGCCCAGGGAGGTGATGGAGTCACCATCCCTGGAAGAGTGCAAAAAACCATGGAGCTGTGGTGCCTGAGGCCATGGTTCAGTGGTGAGCATGGCAGTGTTGGGTGGCTGGTTGGACTCAGTGATCTCAGAGCCCTTTTCCAACCAGAGTCATTCTGTGATTCTGTGAATACCTGCTTCTTCCCCAGGGTGTAGGGATGCTTCTTCCCCAGGGTGTTGGGATCTTTCTTCCCCAGGGTGTAGGGATGCTTCTTCCCCAGGGTGTAGGGATCTTTCTTCCCCAGGGTGTTGGGATGTTTCTTCTAAGCTGTTACACACACACACACACACACTGGCAGTGATTTGCAGTAGAGGTTGCTGAAATCCCAGCTCTGTGCAGTCTCTCTCTGCAGGCTTCACTCCCATGGCTAGGAGTATAATTAGAGATTACAGCTGTAGTATTGAGACCCAAGTTCAGCCTCCTCAAATCCCGAAGGAGTTCTTGTGCTGAGTTTCATTTCAGATCCTTTCTAGGCAGGGTAGCTGAGGATATGTTACAGAGCTGGGTTTGATGGTGCCTTTTCCCCTTTCTTCTTGTACTCCACCTCCTTAGCTTCCCATCATGCAAGCTGGATCTCAGCCAATACCTTGTTCTCTGTCTCATCTGCCATGCCAGCAATTGGCCCTGGAGCCAAACCCTGTGCTAGTCCCTGGTGAGCCAGCAGATGCCCCAGTGTGGGAGGCTACACTCTGATTCCTTTCCCCTTTAACACCTGCATACCCTCGTGTGGAAGACAAAGATCCTGTTGACCATGGCAGGCCAGGAGAGGACAACCCAGAGATGGAACTCATAGAACTGTTACCAAAATTATCCTGCTTGCAATTATTAGTGGAATTTCTGCAGCACACAGCAGCACTTTGACTTCATCCTTAAGGAGCAGGAGGTATTTAGTGTTCAGAAAGCAGCTCTCTGCTGTCCTGACATCAGGAAGAGCTTTGCCTTCTGCTGGAGTTTGCCATGACACAATTTGTTCAGCAAAGCTCTCGGTATCTTCTCCTTCAGATAGCTAAAAAGAAGAAAGGAGCAGAAGTGTCTTCATACTTCTGGGTGTGTTTAACCTACTAGAGTAGTGTAATGAGCTGAAGGACTTCATAGAGAGTCACAGAATGGGCTGGGTTGGAGGGGACCTTGCGAGGGCTTCTAGTCCAACCCCCTGCAGTCAGCAGGGTCATCCTGGGGTCAGTTTTGGGTCTTTTGGAAGAAGGCCATGGAGGTGCTGGAGTGTGGGCAGAGAAGGACAAGGAAGGTGGGGAAGGGTCTAGAGCACAAGGCTTGTGAGGAGCAGCTGAGGGAACTGGGCTTGCTTAGCCTGGAGAAGAGGAGGCTCAGGGGAGGCCTTCTGGCTCTCTGCAGCTCCCTGAGAGGAGGCTGGAGCCAGGTGGGGCTTGGGCTCTTCTGCCAAGCAACAAGGGAGAGGACAAGAGGAAACAGCCTCAAGTTGTGCCAGGGGAGGTTCAGGTTGGCCATGAGGAAGAATTTCTTGCTGTAAAGGGGTTGTGAAGGCCTGGCCCAGGCTGGCCAGGGCAGTGGTGGAGTCCCAATCCCTGGAGAGATGTAAAGCCCTGGAGATGTGGTGCTGAGGGCCATGGGTTAGTGGTGCCCTGGCAGTGCTGGTTAACATTTGGACTTGTTGATCTTCAAGGTCTCTTCCAACCAAAACAATTCTGTGATTCTGAAGCAAGGTCATATATGTATATTATATATATATATAAATCTTTGCACCCCTTTGTTGGGAGGTATCATCAGGCTGTCTTGTCATCTTCCAGCCTGCATTTATCCTTGTGTTTGCTGTCTCCTCACTCAGTGTAGTTGTGCCTGATGTGTTTACTCCTCCCTTACACTGTCCTTCACCACCACACTCCCTAGGAGGATGAGCTTTAGGAAGCAGTCTGCTAAGTTCTCCCTATCCTTACTGCTGCTTTCCCTCTCTGTGCCTGCTTTGCAAATGATTCCATTCAAGGAGTTGGAACAGCTCACACACTGAACATGAAAATGTATTTGTCCTCCTCCTGTTAGAAAATCAGGAGCAGATATTTGATGAATGATTCTTTCTGGACATGAGACACTCATAGCCATGATGTTCTGTCAGCTGCATTTTAGCTTTGGCTGCTGGGACGTGGACCAGGTGTAGCAGAAGGCATGATCTGGACAGAAACTGGAGGAGGAAAGCTTCAGTTTGCAGTGATTTCCAGTTGGTTGGTAACAGAGCAAAGAGTGAGGGGGGTGGACAGGGAGCTTTGCTTCCTCAGCATCTAGGAACACATTCAGGTGGGGATGGATGCAAACTGCACTAGAATGAAAATCAGTGGGGGAAGAAAATCCTAGAGAGTTCAAGGATTTGGACTGGAAATGGGAAGATAAAAATTGATCTAAGTCAGGAAATGATGAAGCTTTGTGCTCTTCTACTGCAGGTCTAGAAGAGCCAAGGTCTTACAGAGCAGAGACAGCTGATTTCAGGAGCCTTTTTAGTCTCAGCCTAGCTCAGCCTTGCTTTATCAGCCTGCTAGTTTCCTGAGGTACCAAGTTCACTCCCAAATTCAGAGGAATAAATAAAAGGAAGATGACAAATACGTGAGTGCTGCCTTTGATTTGAAGGACTTGCCTACTTCCACATGAGATAAAGAGTTTATTCCAAACTGAAGCCAGGCAGAAGGCCAAAGCTCAGCTCAGCTCAGTGCTGCACAAGCCACATTTCTAGAAACTTGGATTTTTTGAGGTTTTCAGGCTGCTTTGTAAGCAACTTTTGGTTTATCTTGAAGGATTTTTGATATAGATGAAATGCAGCAAAGCTGTTGTGCAGAAGGCAACTGGAAGGATGGTGATAGTGAGGAGGATGATGAAGATGAGGAGAAGAAGGAGGATGGATGATGATGATGATTATTGCTGTTATTTCTAGTTTTGTGTGTTGACTGCTATATAACCATAGAGTCACAGAGTCACACAATGGGTTGGGTTGGAAGAGACCTTCCAAGGTCATCTAGTCCAACCCCCTGCAGGCACCAGGGACATCTGCAACTACAGCAGGTTGCTCACAACCCCAACCAACCTGACCTGCAATGGTTCCAGGGATGGGACATCTGCCACCTCTCTGGGCATCCTGGGCCAGGGGCTCACCACCCTCACTGGAAAACATTGCTTCCTTAGATCCAGTCTCAATCTCCTCTTTCATTTGAAAACCATCATTCCTTGTCCTGTCACAACAGGCCCTGTTAAAAATCTTCCCAGCTTTCTTCTAAGTCCCTTGAAGCACTGCAAGGCCTCTAGAAGGTCTCCCTGGAGGCTTCTCTTCTCCAGCCTCAACAACCCCAACTCTCTCAGCCTGACCTCACAGCAGAAGGCTTCCAGCCCTCCCATCATGTCTGTGTCCTCCTCTGGCCCTGCTCCACCAGCTCCATGTCTCTGCTGTGCTGAGCACTCCAGAGCTGGAGGGTTGAGATTTTTTTGGCCAGTTTCAATAATCATAAGGAGTAACAAAACCACACTAAAGTTTATTGATCAATTCATTTTTAATGCTATTTCTTAATTATGTTGATTTGATGCCATAATGCCCCATTTGCTTTGTTCTGATAGATCAATGCTGATGCAGAAAAAGAAGAAGGTGAAGAGTTTGAAGACAGCATGGATGTTTTTGATGACAGTAGCTCTAGTCCTTCTGGTACTCTAAGAAATTATCCTCTCACCTGCAAAGTTGTTTATTCATATAAGGTTGGTGAATATTTTTTCATAAAATTGATAAGAAAAAGGAATTTTGGAACAAACAACCAATAAATGTAACTGTTCTGGGGGGGGTGAGGTAGGATGTCAGCATTAGACCCAGTAGTGGTGCCCATGGTAGCTGACATCTAGGTGTGAGAAACTGCAGCAGTGTAAGAAACAGTTCATGCATGAGGTCAGTGGGGTTGAGTTGGGTGAAACCACTGAGGACTGAAGTTGATGCATGAGTTGAGTTGGGCTGAGAGGAGATAAGAGAGATGAGGGGAGAAGAGAAAGAGAGGGGAAGGAGGAGAGGAGAGGAGAGGAGAGGAGAGGAGAGGAGAGGAGCACTTAGAGATGTCCCTGTCTGGCTTCAGTTCTGTACCTGGCATGAGAGTTTTGCTCTAATTTCTGTTGTTATATCAGAAATGCCTTCTTGTTGTCAGCATCCTTCTCTGCTGTCCCACAGGGCTCTTTGTCCTATGACAGTGAAACCACCATTCATTCAGAAAGCTCTGCTGACAAACATTCATGCTCTTTACCTTCTCCTCATGCTGCCTGGTCAGCTGTAGAGCACCCACTGCCATAGCCAAAGCCAGGAGCAAACTTAGAGTACAGAGTAAGGAGGGTTTCCAAAGGCAGTTGGTATTCTAGGAGGTTCCATCAGTGATGGAGGGTGTGAGTGAGTGCCAGTAGGTGTACAGAAGGCTCACTCCTATCCTTTAGCCTGTGCTACCTCAGAAAATAGTCACTTTATTAAAAGCCACAAGTTTTAGTGAAGTTTTGCTGAGAATGTTCTTCCCATGCACCTGAAGGCACTTGTGTGTTCTCTTCTTCTTGTGCCATACTTCAGGCTTCTCAGCCAGATGAACTGACCATAGAAGAACACGAGGTCCTGGAGGTTATTGAAGATGGAGATATGGAAGACTGGGTAAAGGTACTGTTTTCCTGAGCTTGTTTCCTTCTCATGATTCCTTTAAGAAATCAACCTTGGGGCAGGAGAAAGCGTTTGGGTTCTTTTCAGAGGAGGGTGCACAAGCAGAGCACCTTTTCTCTTGTTTCTTTACAGGCAAGGAATAAAGCAGGACAGGTGGGGTATGTGCCAGAGAAGTACCTGCAGTTCCCCACATCCAGCAGCCTGCTGAGCATGCTGCAGTCCCTGGCAGCACTGGACAATCGATCCCACACCTCAAATAACTCCACTGAGGCTGACTTAGTCTCAGGAGGCCTGAATGGAGACTCCAGTGGTAAGTACCAATCACAAAGTAGTTTATTAAGCTTCTTCCTGAAAGCATTCTGCATGTGGGGTTGGGATGCTGCACATGAGAGTTTGTCATATTTGCCCTGGAGTACAGCTGCTCCCAGTGATCCCAGAATCCAGCATGGGGGGAGTTGGAAGGGACCTCTAGAGATCACCCAGTCCTACCCCACCCTGCTCCAGCAGGGTCACCCACAGCAGCTTGCCCAGGGTCACCTCCAGCTGCCTTGGCAATCTCTCCACACAAGGAGACTCCACAGCCTCTCTGCAAAGCCTGGGCCAGGGCTCCAACACCCTCACACCAAACAAGCTTCTCCTCCTGCTCAGCTGGAACCTCCTGGCTTCCAGTGTGTGCCCAGTGCCCCTTGGCCTGGCCCTGGCCACCACTGAGCAGAGTCTGGCCCCAGCCTCTTGCCCCCAGCCTGCAGCTCTTGCTCAGCATGGAGCAGCTCCCCTCTGGGGCTGCTCTTCTCCAGGCTCAGCAGCCCCAGGGCTCTCAGCCTTTCCTCCTCCCATAGGTGCCCCAGCTCCCTCAGCATCTCCCTAGCCTCCCATGGACTGTCTCCAGTAGGACAAGATCCCCAGTTGTCTAACCTGTGTCAAATGTGCATCATTTCCCTGCCTATCTCAGACTTAACATTAACTAACACTAAGGAAACCTAAACTGATTTCCTCAGTGCTTACAGAATCCTTTAGGTTGGAGAAGACCTTGAAGATCGTGGAGTCCAGCCACAGAAGCATGTGTAGCACTTAGTATTTTCTGCATCTCATGCTCATAAACATTTTTTTCCCTCTTGCACTCCTCAGTCTGCTTTGTCAAAGCACTTTATGACTACGAGGGCCAGACAGAGGAGGAGCTCTCCTTCCCAGAGGGAGCCATCCTCCGCATCCTCAACAAGGAGAACCAGGATGATGATGGCTTTTGGGAGGGAGAATTCAATGGTCGTGTTGGGGTCTTCCCTTCAGTCTTGGTGGAAGAGCTTACAGCCTCAGAAAATGGAGAGACTCAGTGGATTGGAGATATTCAGGTATGTAAAGGGTTGAGGTGTTCCTAGCTTGCAGCTGTGACAGATGTTTGAGAGAGAAAAATCAGAACCAATTTCAGACAGAAAACTCAAACCCATTTCAGAAAGATAAATCAGAACCAGTTTCAGACAGGAAAAGCAGACCCAACTTAGGAATTAAAAAGCCCAACCCTGTGTGCTCACCTTTTCATTTCTTTCCCAGTTAATTTTCATCAACTGTGCTAGGATGGCAAATATAACATATTTGGTATGAAAGGGAGGGGTTTGGGTAGAAAGGGAAAGAACCAGAGGAGAATGTTCAGTCAACTTCCTCCGTTAATTTCTAGTGTAGATTTAGACATCAGAAAGAACCTGGCAAAAAGAGAATTCCAGCCTCTCACAGCCCTAATTTAATGTTTTCATACCTAAATCTGCTCTGTGGCTTCTCTGTTTTGGAAGGGCAAAATGCTGCCAAATAGTGTAATTCCAGTAATCCTTCTAAAAATGTCCTCATTCCAGTGGAGTTCTGTAATCCCTGCATTATCCTGTTAGATAGGACATGTAGCATATCCTCTTGGAACTTCTGTGTTATTGTGGTGCTGGAAACTGCACTTTCATCTTCCCTACAAAGTCATTTCTCCAGTAGTTTTATTCTTTTGATTGGAGGAGAGCATGAAAACTGAACATTTGATGTGAGAAGACCTTGCAAACTGAACATGTAAAGCAATAGATGTGGACTTGAGTTGGGCTGAGACTTGTGGCCTTCACTCCTTGGTGTGAATAGGTGTCAAAAAGTGACTTTCTCCAGACAGCCTTGCAGGAGCTTGTCTGAATTATCTGGGAGAGGATGAAAATGTCTGCTTGGTGGCAACCTGTCATTTAGGAAAAATACCATCACTGTTGGATGCCTTGGCTTTCCCTCCCCAACCTGTCTGACAGCACTTTGGGCAGAGAGGTTATCTCCAGGTGGAAGTTTGCAGCATACTGATGTGTCAGAGAACTTAGAGGTTGTTGACTTTGGAAAAGACCTCTAAGATATCAAGTTCAACCATCAACCCAGCACCACCATGGCCACCAAACCATGTCATCAAGTGCCACATCTATGTGTTTTGTGAACCCTTCCAGGGATTCTGACTCCACCACTGCCCTGGCCAGCCTGGGCCAATACCTGACAACCCTACAGGGGAAGAAATTGTTCCTCATGGCCAAACTGAACCTCCCCTGGCACAACTTGAGGCTGTTTCCTCTTGTCCTCTCCCTTGTTCCTTGGCAGAAGAGCCCAAGCCCCACCTGGCTCCAGCCTCCTCTCAGGGAGCTGCAGAGAGCCAGAAGGTCTCCCCTGAGCCTCCTCTTCCTCAGACTAACCAACCCCAGTTCCCTCAGCTGCTCCTCACAAGCCTTGTGCTCTAGACCCTTCCCCACCTTTCTTACCCTTCTCTGCCCACACTCCAGCACCTCCATGGCCTTCTGGCGGTGAGGAGCCCAAAAGGGAACCCAGGCTTGGAGCTGTGGCCTCCCCAGTGCCCAGCCCAGGAGGCCAAGCCCTGCCCTAGCCCTGCTGCCACACTAGTGCTGCTCCAAGCCAGGATGCTCTTGGCCTTCTTGCCCACCTGGCCACTGTGCTGCCTCATCTTCAGCTGCTGGCCACCAACCCCGCCAGGTCCTTTTTCTTGGGGGCAGCTTTCCAGCCACTCTGCCCCAAGCCTGTAGCCTTCCTGGGGTTGTTGTGAGCCACAAGCAGGGCCTAGCTCTTGGCCTTGTCGAATCTCATTTACCCAGCCTAGCCAGATCCCTCTGCAGATCCTCCTACCCTGCAGCAGATCAACACTCCTACACAACTTGATGTCATCTGCAAACTTGCTGAGGGTGCCCTTGATCCCTATGTCCAGATCATCAATAAAGATATTAAAAGTGGCTGGCCCCAGAAGAGAGCCTTGGGGAACAGCACTTGTCAGTGGTCACCAACAGGAGTTAACTCCATTCACCACATCTCTCTGGGCTTGGCCATCAGCCATTTCCTTACCCAGTGAAGAGCTGCAGCTGTCCAAGCCATGAGCTGCAGCTTCTCCAGGAGAAGTGACAAAGGCTTTACTGATGTCTAGGTAGACAACATCCACCAGCCCTTCCCTCACCCACTAGGTGTGTCACCTGCTCATAGAAGGAGATCAAGCTTGTTAAGCAGGACCTATCTTCCATGCACCCATTCTGGCTGAGCCTGATCTCCTGCTCCAACACCTTGGTGTGTACATACAGACTGCTGAGGAGCAAGGCTTTCTGCAGCTCCTCTCTCTTTCTTTGACACAGGTATCCCCAACTCCAAAGCCTAACAATGTCCTTCCACCACTGCCTCTCTACGACCAGCCTCCCAGCAGTCCCTACCATAGTCCAGACAAAGCGGGCTCTCAGTACTTCCCCAGGTCACCTTCAGCTAATGGTAAGAGATTTTGTGATAGTCAAAGAAACATTTTCATTGCTTAATTTAGATTATTCACATCATGGGGTGGGACAGGGGGGTGGGGGTGAGGGTGGGGTTGGGGGGAAAGCAGCTTTGATTTGCAACATGAAGTTAACTCAGCCATGCCAAGTTCATGCTGGATTCTTGTTTCCTCTTCCAGAAAACAGCTTCAGCTCAGAGTCCCCTGGCTTCTCCCAGCCTCCACGTGTCCCTCCCGACGCTTCCTACGGCAAACTGCGGCCTGTAAGTTAAACCCCAGCACTGCCCGGTCAGAAGGCCAAGCCTGGCTCCAGCAGGATGGGTACCTTCAAAGCAGGGTGGTGACAGAGCTCTCTGGTGATGCTTTGGCTCTCTCTGTTCTGCCAATCCAATCCCTGTGTGTAAGAACAGAATATCTCAGGTGTATAGTGTGAGGAGAGGTCTGCTGTAGAACCTGAGAGCTGGTGGAGATGAGGTGAACACCAGCACAAAACATGAAAAGAGTAAGGCACTCTGGTTAAAGATGACCTTGAATCTTACCCATCCCCTGACCTTCATCTTCTGGGGCTGCCTTCCTACCTGCATGGATCTGTGTGAGGCATGAAATCTAGCCTGGGAGGAAATCATATCTGTAGTGGCAGGAGAAGAGATGTTAGTCGATAAGCTCAAGTGTGGGGAGCTCATTGCTCTTCTTGCCACATGTCATAACCCCTAGGCAGAAGAAAAACAGAGCTGGTGAGTATGTGCCAGAAGATTTTAATCATAGGAGTTGTACAATTGCTGCTTCTCCAAGGTGCTGGCAGAGGAATCTGCTGGCCAGCAGTTTGATGCCCTACAGAGTCCTTGGGGGCCCCACTGCTTTTAAGGTTACATTTAGGTTAGGGTCTGGGATGACGAATGCTTAACAATAAGATCTATGGATTTTGATATGGGTTTGTTGCCCAGAAAGGTGTTGTCAGAAAAGGAAAGGAAGAATTCAATCACTTAGAACTTGGAAAATCCACCTCCTAGCATTAACTTGGAAATGAAGTTTTGGGGGTTTCAAAGTCCTGACCCAAATTATATGGAGATACAATGTTTGGGTTTTCCTGATGTTCTCAGTGAAGGAGGCTGCAGGAAAAGAGCAATTTTGGATATTCCAAATGTGAGATTGTGAATATTCTGTAGTCAGGGAGCTAACCATATCCATTGAGGGGGTACTTTGAGTCCTGAACACAGAAGTTTCACTTGACCTTATTCCCTCATCAAAAGACACTGATTCAGCTTTTCCATTTTGTAGATGCATGTTTTCTTCACAAGCTCCTTGCAGTTTGGTCTCTTCAGGATACTCCCACAGTGCCATGCCTTAACTGAAAAGATTTCTGTTAATATTGCATTTTAAATATGCCTGCTTTGGAAAGAAATGATGAAGTTTGTTATGGTTTTGCTCCACAATTTGTGTTTTCCATAGCAAATGTTCTGAAACCATGTGATGAAAACCCTGCCTGAAATGCTCTTGGCACATAAAATAGTCTCCATCAGGAGCCATAATAGTGTTATGGATGTGGCAGAGTGTAAAAATAGCATCACATTTGAGCTGCCTGCCATTCAGGTCACTATTGGTTAAATAGGAACAAGCCACTCAGATGAAACAAGGCATTTGTGTGGATTCCAGTCCACAGAAGTTCCAGGCAAAGGCAGAGAGGGCACAGAAAAGGGCTACAAAAATGATGAGAGGACTTGAACATCTCTCTCATGGGGAAAAGCTGAGAGAGCTGGGGCTGGGTAGCCTGGAGGAGAGCAGACTGAGGGGAGATCT
Organism: Galbula dea; assembly: GCA_013399015.1. Classification (NCBI taxonomy): domain Eukaryota; kingdom Metazoa; phylum Chordata; class Aves; order Piciformes; family Galbulidae; genus Galbula; species Galbula dea. Next base: position 23,187 of record VWZX01002957.1, on the reverse strand, counting down.
TCTCATTGCTGATCAATACTTCCCAGGTTGGTGTCAGGAGGCTGGGGCCAGGCTTTGTTCAGCAGTGCCCAGGGACAGGAGAAGAGGGAACAGGCACAAACTGGAACAGAGGAAGTTCCAGCTAAACATCAGGAGGAACTTCTGTGCTGTGAGGGTGTTGGAGCACTGGCCCAGGCTGCCCAGGGAGATGGTGGGGTCTCCATCTGATGATCTCCAGAGGTCCCTTCCAACCCCTACCATCTGTCGTTCTGAGATCTTCATTTACAATGTGTATATTTGTATTACCTTGAGGTGTGAACCCAAAGCTGTGGCTTTAGTCTCTCCAAGTTCTGGAAGGCTGACAGCTGGTTCTGGCTCTTGCAGGTGCGAGCAGCTCCTCCACCCCCAACGCAGCATCACCGCCGGACCGCAGAGAAGATAGAGGACGTGGAGATCACTCTGGTGTAACGACTGGACTAGTGGAGTAGTAGTGCTACAATCAAGACCAAATGCCATATGTTTGGTCAGTCTCGTTTTTAGGCACCTTTGCATGATGAAGACTTTGACTAGAGCAAGAGTTAGGGAAGATTTTACGTGGCAGTGACCTGGTGGATTCCTTCCCACAGTCATGACTATTTTGTGCCTTTGGGTTTGGTTTGGTTTCTAGACATCATTCTTCCTCTCTTAGGACAAACCAAGAGGGGCCAAGCAGTGAGGAGAGGATTGCCTGGGAGTAAGGCTCTCTCCTGGCTGAAGATGGTCCAGTTTTTTTCCTCCAGAGGCCGAAGGAAAGAGCCTCCTCGTTCATGCAACGTCGTCACAGCGTCCTTCGCCCACGTGCATTAGTACAGTATATTACTGTTGCCATAGGGAATGTGTCAAGGATTGCCAGTTCTTCAAGCAGCAATTCCTTGTCTGATTAGCTCTTAATCAGATCTCCAAAAGGGAACTGAAATCATAAAGGAGAGGCTGGCTCCTCTTTAATGCTCTTTGCAGAAAGGAAGAAGCAGGAAAATCATCTTCTAGCTAAGGAAAACCAATGGGGATCATCTGGTGTTAATCCCATTTATTAATGCACATCTCTCCAGTAAGGAACTGTTCAACTGTGATGTTCTTCGTGTTCATATTGCTGCAGTACATTTAGGAATACAGTCTCTGATCTGGAGGTGCTGAACTAGTAGCAACATCTTGTTCCATAGCATAAACCAACTGGTAGAGAGAAGTAAGTGAGATTTTGTCTAGATCTGGAAATTGAGCTTCATTTTTTGTTATTTCTTAGCAGATTTTGGGGGTTTTTGGTTGTGTTTCTTTGCAAGTCTTTGGGTCACTCCTATCCCAGTTACTTGCTGTGTTATTAGCCGACCTTAGCAGTTTATCTTTGTCATCCACACATCTGGTTAGAGTTAGGAGTTACATTTAGAGCATTTCATGGATTATTTACTTGTTGCATTGGCTGCTCCTGTAGTGCTTTTCCCATGTGGAGATTGTTCCCCAGCCAAAGCCAGAGCACCGGGAAAAGCTCCTGAGCCTGCCGAGCCTTCAGCCCACCTTGGTGGCCAAGACTCTGCTCTCCAGTCACTCTGAGGCCAGACAGAGAGAGGAGAAGAATCTCAGAGCTCACTGTCAGTCAGAGTTCTCTGAAACAAAATGAAGCTCTGAAAGAAAAGGAGAGAGAATGTTCTGAGGCTTAACATGGAAATAGTCAAGAGGAGAGGGGAGAAACTGGAGGAAAGCAGGTTTTCCTTTCTGTACCTACTAAATTCTTTTCCACCTTCTCCATCAGCTCAAAGCTTCAGTTAAAAGGCAACCCAAGGTTGGTTTCTCTGAGCTGGTGTCTGGGTTCTGTTGAATACCCTCTTATGTCTCCATTTCTTTTGTTTTTTCTAAGCCAGTTAAGTTTTCTACCTTTAGTTTACTAACAAGGGCTATTTTTTAAGGCTGCATTTACACAAAACCAATCATCTAACAAGATTTTATCCTTAACTTTGTAAATCCCAACCCAAGAAGGGATCTCCAAGATGTTTGTCTTTGCCAATCTCCTTTTCCCAGTGGGACCTTGAACCAAGAGTGAGGCTGTTGGAAGAAAACCATTCCTGGATCAGTTAGGAAATGGGTGACTGTCTGACAAAATCTTTTCCATCTGTTCCATTCTTTTGCACCTCTTGTTCTGTTGATCTGTTTGAGGTCTTTTTTATGTGTTTATCAAACTTATTCTTAAGTTTAAAAAAAGTTTTTAAAGGTTTAACTGTTTGCAACACTTTGGAAAGCTTCACAATGCAGAACAAAAACCAACAACAAACCCACCCAAGGATTGCCATAAAGTTTCCTGTTCCATTTCTTTGGCCAGTTTGGTTCTGTGTCCTTCCCACCTGGACTTGCAAGATTCCAGAAGTGTTTATTTAAAGTCTCTTTAGTTGTATTTTAAAATATTTTCTGGAAGAGCTGCTAATTTTATTTAAAAAGGAAACAAACAAAACAAACAACAACAACAAGAAGAAGCTGTAAAAACTCTGCCTCCTTTGTACCTATGGTTTCTCCAGCCAGGGCATGCAGCGGGCATCTCCCCGTGTATAGTGTCAGGACACTGAAAGCATCAGTGCAAATGCTTTCTTTCTATTGCCTGTAAAAAGTTTGTATTTATTATGTATAAAAAGTTGAATAATAAAAAAAAAAGTGGAAGTAAAGGCCAGGATGTTGCCTCCATGCAGTGCCTGGCTGAGAAGGTTCGGGCCTAGAACGGTTGGACTTGGTGATCTGCGGGGTCTCTTCCTTTATTCAGTCACTCTCTGAAGTGTGGCTGAGGAAGACAGAAGTCTGGGGAGGAAGATGTGCATTTTCCTGGGGGTTGGTTTGATGGTTTCTGCTTTTGCACAGCAGTTTGAGTCTCCTGCTTAGGGAAACACTTGTGCACATGAATGGAAGTGTTAAATCATGACCAGTCACAAGTCAGAGCTCAGTGTTGGGCCAGTTCTCTTGAATATCTTCTACATGATCTGGACAAGGAGACTCAGGCAGTTTGCAGATGACACCAAGGTGGGTGGGAATGTTGATCTGCTGGAGGGTAGGAGGGATCTGGCCAAGCTGGATCCATGGCCAAGGCCAGTGGACTGAGGTTCAACAAGGCCAAGTGCAGGGTCCTGACCTTGGCTCACAACCACCCCAGGAAGGCTCAGGATTTGAGGTGTGTCCTCACCAATGCCCAGTACACCCTAGTGGCAAGCACACACAGAGTGGTGAGAGGCAAAAATCAAAGGGCTGAGGGAAAACAAAAGGCTCCATGGTGATATATTCTGCTTGGGATATTGAAAGAAAGAGTATGGAGAACCTGGCTAGCACCAAGGTTGAAATGTTGGTCTCTGGAGGTCAGCAGCAGGATCATCACTGTCTCCGTTAGAGCTGGGTCTCCTCTCATGGTTCTCTGGTTCAAAAAGGATAATGAGATTGAGACTCAAGAGAAGAGATTGGGGTAAATGCTGTCATGAACCTTCCTAAGATTAATTCTGCTGTGATTTCCCTGGAAATACTGAAAGAAACCTGGACAAGCTCAAGAAGTGGGACCAGGTGAACCTCATGAGATCCAACAAGGCCTGGTCCAGCATCTGGGTTGGGGTAATCCCCAGTGTTACTCTAGCCTGGGGATGAAGGGCTGGAGAGCAGCTCTCAGGAGAAGGACTTGGGGGAACTGGTGGGGGAGAAGCTGGCAATGTGTGCTCAGAGCCTAGAAGCCAACCCTGTCCTGGGCTGCAGCCCCAGCAGTGTGACCAGCAGGGCAGGGAGAGGATTGTGCCTCTGTTCTGCTGTGGGGAGAGCTCAGCTGCAGTGCTGGGGCCAGCTCTGGAGTCCTCAGCACAGCAGAGACATGGAGCTGGTGGAGCAGGGCCAGAGGAGGCCCCAGACATGATGGGAGGGCTGGAAGCCTTCTGCTGTGAGGCCAAGCTGAGAGAGTTGGGGTTGTTGAGGCTGGAGAAGAGAAGGCTCCAAGGAGACCTTCCTGCAGCCTTTCAGTACTTCAAGGGGCCTAGAAGAAAGCTGGGGAGAGACTTTTGAGCAGGACCTGTTGGCACAGGACAAGGGCTGATGGTTTGAAACTAAAAGAGGCAATTTAGACTAAATAAAGGGCAATAATGTTTTCCAGTGAGGGTGCTGAGCCCTTGTCCCAGGTTGCCCAGAGAGGTGGGAGATGTCCCATGCCTGGGAACCACTGCAGGTCAGGTTGGTTGGGGCTGTGAGCAACCTGCTCTAGTTGCAGATGTCCCTGCTGACTGCAGGGGGTTGGACTAGATGACCTTGGAAGGTCCCTTCCAACCCAAACCCATTCGCTGATTCTGTGAGACCCAGCCATTTAAACTGAGTTCTCTTTCCTATCCAGCCCAAGTATCTCTCCCTGGTAGTGGTGATTAAAACAGAGAGCACAGCCCTCAGCACCTCCAAATAAAGGACGTTTTGCTTCTCTGCAGATAACATGGAAGACTTGCTGTTCTGCAGGCTGCACTTTTTTCCTGCTTGCTGCTCCAGCAAGGTTCCTGTAATTAATAACCTTCAAATCTCAGCATGGCAGAGGCAGGAGGAGCAGGAAATCTCTCCCTTAATCAGCCTTTCCTCCTGCTTGGGAGTGGAGATGCTGCAGCCATGGAAGGATTCCTGTCTCCCCCATTTTCTCATTTGCAGAATTCCTGCCCCACATAAAAAGGATGGGAGGGGTGGGAAAGATTGTGCTGCCCCCTTCTACCCTACACCTTGCCAGCTCTCCTCAAGAGGTGAGCTCAGGGCTATTGAGACTTCAGTTGAAGGCAGAGGGGGAGGCTGGAGAAAGTCAGGGATTAAAGGAAAGAAAACTTAGCTGAAGCCAAGGATGCAGCAAATGAGCCAATCAAAAATGCAGCTAGGAAAACGCTGACGTGCTTCCTATACCAAGTGGTTTCCTACTCCAGGCATTACCCAAGGGGTCTGTGGATTACAGATCTGGTAGAAGGATCACTGTAGCAAGTGAGCCTCTGCATTGCAGGTCATTTCATCCAGAAAATAAAAGCACTGCAGTGATAGCAGGGCTGGACTGGAGAAGGTAAGAAATCTCTGTGGTTAGCAGAGTTGAACAGCAGACGTGCAGTGAATAAACCACCTCTGTTCCCAGCCAGGAGAGGGTGGGAATGAGTTTGCTCAAGTGCAGTCCCTCAGCAGCATTGGTTTGCAGAGCCTGGGTCCAAGCTGGAGAGAAACTGCAGGCAGCAGAGGCAGCAGGTTGTTGTTTAACATGCTGGAATGTGCTCTGCATCCCAAGGAAGGACTCAGCCCTCCCTCCTAAATACACACTGCAATTATTTGTATCTGCAGCAGACCAAGGTTTGGTTTACATGGCACAGAGCAGACCCAGGGGGGGATAAAACTGAGAAGGGCTGAGTGGAAAACAAGGGTTTCTCCTGGTAAATTAGTGAGATCATTTCTTCTACAGAGCCCTCAACAAGTTCCCTGTCTGATATTTGGTGTTGCTTGGCTTGAAAGCTGGTGAGATGGACTTCTGGAAAAGGATCAGAGAAACACAGACTGGCTGAGGCTGGAAGGGATCTCTGGAGTTCATCTGGCCCAAGCCCCTGTGCTCAAGGAGTGCCACCCAGAGCTCAGGACCATGTCCAGATGACTTTTGAGTATATCTAAGGATGGAGACCCCACAACCTCTGTGTCAGCCACACAGTGGCTTGGTCACCCACACGAGAAGTCTTTCCATCTGTGCCTGTGGCTTCTGGCACTGGTTACCACTAGGCTCCATCCTCTTGGTGTCCTCCCTTCAGGTATTGATCTACACTGAGGAGATTCCCCTGACCCTTCTCTTCTCCAGGCTGAAAACCTAGAATCATAGGATTGTCAGAGTTGGAAGGGACCTTAACATCTTCCTCTGTACTCCTCTCTGAGCTCTCCCTGCAAAGAGAGCCAGAAATCAGCCAGAAACCTTTCCAAAAGCAAGAGCTGGGGACTTTATGTTGTCTCTGGATACCAGTTGGCTGCTTCAGCTGCTCTGGAGTCTCCTAGGCCTGATGCAGAGAAGCTCTGTGTTGAGCAGTGCATTAGGCTTGGGCACTGGGCAATTAACACAGAGACTTAAAAATGAGATTGCAGGACTGAGGCTTCAGCTTGTACCTCCTTAACATGTGTTCTGACATGGCCTTGTTTCTGTTCCCAAAAATGCTTTGGAAAGAAACCACAACCTATAGAGACTGGCTGCTTGTGTGCTGGAAACAGATCCTGGAGGCTTCCAGATCCTGAGGCCATCCCACCCCACCATGCATGAGGCATGTTGTGGTGTCTGATAGAGCAGTTTGCAGCCCAGCCTCATTCCTCTTACTCTTCCCATTCCAAGTTTCTCCCTGCAATCAATTTTCCAGCCTCCTGGCTGGTCTCAGCACTGGCTCTTCCACCACTTTGTCTAGACCCTTCTTTTGCTTTCTCCTGAATTTCACAGCTGGTATCTGCAGGGGGAATGGTGGAGGAAGGAATCACAGAATCACAGAATCATTAGGGTTGGAAAGGACCCTCAAGATCATCTAGTCCAACCGATAGCCCTACACTACTCTTACCCCTAAATCATCCCCTGAAGAAACACATCTATCCTCTTCTTAAAAACCTCCAGGGATGGTGACTCCACCACCTCCCTGGGCAGCCTGTTCCAATATCTAACCACTCTTTCAGTAAAGAAATTCTTCCTAATATCTAATCTAAACCTACCCTGGCTCAGCTTAAGCCCATTCCCTCTAGTCCTGTCACTAGTCACAAGGGAGAAGAGGCCAACACCCGCCTCCCTAGAATGGCCTTTCAAGTAGCTGAAGAGAGCGATAAGGTCTCCCCTCAGCCTCCTCTTCTCCAGGCTAAACAAGCCCAGCTCCCTAAGCCTCTCCTCATAAGGCCTGTTTTCCAGACCCCTGACTAGCTTAGTCGCCCTTCTCTGCACCCTCTCTAGTAGCTCAATGTCCTTCCTAAACTGCGGTGACCAAAACTGCACACAGTACTCGAGGTGTGGCCTCACCAGTGCCGTGTACAGTGGCAAGATCATCTCCCTGCTCCTACTGGTCTCACTATTCCTGATGCAAGCCAGGATGCCATTGGCCTTCTTAGCCACCTGGGCACACTGCTGACTGATGTTCAGCCGGCCGTCAATCAGCACCCCCAGGTCCTTCTCTGCTGGGGAGCTCTCCAGCCACACCTTCCCGAGAAGGAGGCCCAGCAGTCTCCAGCTAGCTCTAGTGAGAAGGCATCACCTCTCACCACAGCTCTCCCTGCTACTTGGCAGCCTGGGCAGTGGCCAAGGATTAACTAGACTTTGAGAAGGCTTTGGGTTCTCCTACATGATGAAATGTAGCCACCTGAATGTCTCTTCAATGCTCTGAGTCATCCAGTACTGGCTGTGAAGAGCAGGAGGCATGGTTTAGTTTGCCTTTTTAGTGCTTCATCTTCACTATGAAGGTACAAGCAATCCAGCCAACCTCAAAGCTGCCAGCTGAGCTCCACAGAGTGTTTCCCCAGCTACCTAAATATTTAAATATTTATATAATATTTAGGTTCCTGTACCTAAATAGATTACTTCAGCCCAAAATGTAGTGTAGATACCCCCAGATGGAGAAGCCTCTGGGTCCTCTTCTGGGTGCTTGCTAGGAGATGGCATGCTGCTGAGCTGGGATCCCTAATACAACCCTGTGTCAGAGTCATTGAGGTTGGCAAAGACTCTAAGATCAAGTCCAACCATTGACCCAGCACCACCATGCCACTAAACCAGGTCATCAAGTGCCACCTTGAACACCTCCAGGGATGGTGACTCCACCACAGGTCAGGATGAGGGAGCAGCATTACCAATCAACACAGAAGTGGTAGTGGCTGTGGCATGAGCAAGAAGAATGTGAAATGAATCCAACTAGGGAAGAGAGTTACATTAAATCACTGGATTCAGAAGCTTGTTTCTGCTCCCTGCTCTGATGTTAACCTGTTAACTTCCCTGGACAAATTCTCTGTGCCTCTGTGTCCTGTGTGCAGGGCAGTGCTAGCATCACCTAAAGCTTTATCTTTTCAAATCACAGAATGGGCTGAGTTGGAAGGAACCTTCCAAGGTCATCTAGTCCAACCCCTGCAGGTAGCAGGGACATCTGCAACCAGAGCAGGTTGCTCACAGCCCCAACCAACCTGACCTGCAGTGGTTCCCAGGCATGGGACATCTCCCACCTCTCTGGGCAACCTGGGACAAGGGCTCAGCACCCTCACTGGAAAACATCATTGCCCTTTATTTAGTCTAAATTGCCTCTTTTAGTTTCAAACCATCAGCCCTTGTCCTGTGCCAACAGGTCCTGCTCAAAAGCCTGTCCCCAGCTTTCTTCTAGGCCCCTTGAAGTACTGCAAGGCCTCTATAAGGTCTCCTTGGAGCCTTCTCTTCTCCAGGCTCAACAACCCCAACCCTCCCAGCAGAAGGCTTCCAGGCCTCTGATGAGGGTAAATCTGTGCCATTGAGCTGCATATCGAGCAGTTCTGGCTTGAAATCAGTTTTATTCCACTTCTGAATGTTTATCTTTTTTTAATGAAGTGGCTTTTGGGTTTGATTTTTCTTCTTTAATACAAATTCAAGAGCAATAGCTGTGAGATTTGCTTCTGCTGTGGTGTAATTAGTTTTGTCTACTGTAATTGCTTCTCCTTTTCCCATTGTTTATTGAAAGACAAATGAATTTCCAGGTCTGGTTGCTCTGGGAATGCTGACAGCAGCTTTTTGAAATCCCACAGCACAGCTCTTTGTCTTTTTCCCTCAGCTGAATCCTGCAGACTGGGGCAAATTCAGTGTCACCTCTGTGTCCTGGGCAAATTACTGAACTAATTAATTTCCCTAAGACCGAGGCCTCCTTCCTGCTTAACAGAGGGGAAGGTTGAAGTGAGGGCACTGTCTGTAGGCATCAAGTGTGGATAGAAAACAGCAACAACCTCAGATTAACTTGCTGACTAAACTTGCAGAGACACTGCTGAGGGTGATCACTTAACAGGAAGGTTACAGGGTTTGTAAAAAACACAGAGAATCATAAAATCAGAGAATGGTTTGGGTGGGAAGGGACCTTTCAAGGTCATGTAGTCCAACCTCTCTGCAGTCAGCAGGGACATCTGCAACTAGAATAGTCCATTATTCATTTCATGTCCTCCTGCATAAGAGTGTCTTGGCTTATAAGGTGTGAGGTATCATCCACTGCATTGTGTGCTCCTCTCTTTAATGCTCCCTTGATTCATCACCACAGGCACTGAGTGGATTTCCAAACAGAAGAACTGGCATTTTTCTCTGGAGTGAGATGAGAAATTGCTGGATGAGGCTGCCCCTTCAGAAGGAGGAAGGGGTGCTCCATGTGGCAGCAAGAGAAGAGACAAACCATGGCTGGAGAACATGTGTGGTTACTGAGAAGACCAATAATGGTGGGAGGCAGCAAGCCCTGTGGCACAAAGGGCTGCTTGTAGCACTTGCCCAGCCAGAACATTCAGATGCCAGAGGAGAAAGACTCTACAGAGGGCAGGTCCTTTGGGCAAAGCTTTGGAAGAAGGACAGAGGGAAGCAGTGAGTGTTTGAACTTCCCAGGAACTTCAATGAAAGAGTCTGAGTGCTCCTCTTGGGCTGCTTGAAGCAGCAGAGCTGAGACTAAGCTGCTAATAATCACTTGTCAAGGTGTGAAAGTGGCTCTCTGAGGTCATGGTTCAGTGATAGACTAAATCCAGCTTTAGGGCACTTTGAGCTAATCCAGGAATTCCATGGCACCATAAGATGGAGAACTGGCCCAGGTAAACTCCCTCTGCCAGCTCAGGTGTGTCCAGGATGCTTCATAGGTTCTAGTTCTGTACCAGCAGGACAGGTTTTATCTCTCAGTGTCACTCTAACATGTCAAATCAGGTTTGCATGTCCCCTTGCAGGCACAATGGGGAGGGAAAGCTGTTGAGAGGTCTGTGCTGTGGGTTGGAGCTGGTTCAGCAGAGGCAAAGCAAAGAACCTTCTGGGGCTTTGTCTTGGTGGAGATTGGGCTGAGTCTTGTTTCTGAAATGAAAGAACAAACTGGGAAAAAAAGTTAACATCTTTATCTAATGAAACAGATACTACAGGATCCCAGCATGGTGAGGGTTGGATGGGACCTGTGGAGATGATATAATCCAACCCCCTCCTCCAGCAGGGTCACCCACAGCAGCTTGCCCAGGGTCACCTCCAGCTGCCTTGGCAATCTCTCCACACAAGGAGACTCCACAGCCTCTCTGCAATGCCTGGGCCAGGGCTCCAACACCCTCACACCAAACAAGCTTCTCCTCCTGCTCAGATGCAACCTCCTGGCTTCCAGTTGGTGCCCAGTGCCCCTTGGCCTGGCCCTGGGCACCACTGAGCAGAGTCTGGCCCCAGCCTCTTGCCCACAGCCTGCAGCTCTTGCTCAGCATGGAGCATCTCCCCTCTGGGGCTGCTCTTCTCCAGGCTCAGCAGCCCCAGGGCTCTCTCAGCCTTTCCTCCTCCCAGGGATGCTCCAGGTCCCTCAGCATCTTCCTACCCTCCCATGGGCTCTCTCCACTACTTCCTTTCCTTGCCTCTCTTCAACTGGGGATCCCAGGCCTGGACCCAGGACTCCAGCTGTAGCCTGAGTGGGGCAGAGGAGAGGGAGAGGAGAAGATTGTAACCAGCAAGTCAAGGGTGGCAGCTTTTCCAGAACAGATGAGGTGTTTGTTGGGGTTTATTTTTTTGACAGAGTTTCAGTAGAAATTTCATTCCAAAAGTTAAACTTTATGAGTGTGTATTTTCACCATGTTGGACTTCTGAGCAGAACTGCCACATTTTGAGCACCCCCCTGACAAAAAGCCTGAATAGATCACAGATGTGAAGTGGAAACCCACTGCAGTGCAGGACACAGCCCCAGGAGCTGCAGTGGCTGCAAGACTGAAAGAGGGAGTGCTGAAGACTTGGCTCAGAGTGACACTGGAGGGTCTGCAGCAGAGGAGAGAGGTGACTGGACCAAGTAAACCTACTGTTGTCATCTCTTTTAACCCAGCTCTGGGCTCTTGAATGTCTCCCACTAGCTGGCTGTTGATTGCCATTGGTTTCAGAAGGCCAGGTTCTCCCTGCACCATAGTCAGCTCTGCTTCTCCCAAGCAATGTTGCCACATGCCAGCTCTTGCAGTAGAGCTGTGAGAAGGCTCCATGGCAGGCAGCTAATGTTCCTGGAAAGGAAACTCACATCACAGCCAATTCTCAGCCTGCCACCAATGTGCTGTCGAGGTCAGTGCAAATTATTACCCAAGGACACTGGCAAGGGTGTGATTGTTCTGGGATAACAAGAGGGAATCTCCTGTTAATTCAGCTGGCAGAGCTGTTAGGGATAATAGCAGGGAACTGCTGCTGCTGCTTTCAGAATGATCTGGCTGAGCTAATCCCAGGATGAGGAGACTGATTTATTGATCTGAAGTCCTAGCCAGGCATAGATGGAGATAATTCTAGGATGTTAGGGGTATTATTCCTCCAGAAAAGCAGGCTTGCTAAATACTTTTCATTTATTTATTAGCCTCTGCAAAAGAGTTGTGCTGCATGGGAGTGTGAGTGCTTTATGAGAGATGGGAATAGCTGCAGCAGTGACAATGAGAGCTTTCGGGGTGGCAGGCAGTTGATACTGTTTTGCTGAAGCTGCTTGTTTTCTGAAGCAGAGAGCCACTCAATCTGCTAACAGTGGCTGGAGCTTTCCCTTTCTTTCCAGCTATTTTGAAATGATTCAAAAAAATCAAAAGGGGGTGAAGTTTCCAGCTCTGCTTTTGCATTCTGGTCAGGTGTCTTTCCACTCTTCATGGGTCTCTTGCAAAGCAGCTTCTGAGGAGTCTGCTTAATGTCCTAGAAAATAACCTTGTGCTTAGAATTATAGCTGGTTTACCACCACTGCTCTCTTGCTGTTTTCTTAGGGCTGGAGGACTTCCTGCAGGAGCAGGGCAGAGCTAAATCCAGGTTATTGCCAGGTTGCTCTTGCTGCCACCCCACTGGTCCCCAGCCTGAAACATTCCTGCCCACCTGGGCTGGCTGATGTGGGGTTTCCACTGTAGCTGGCAGCCTGGCAAACCACAAGTTACACAGCTCAGATGGACCTGTGTGGTGAAGGATGGGCTTAGACCTTGAGACTCAGCTGCTGATGGGCCCTCAGGGAGCGTTTTGCCCCATTAGTGCTCATGTCTGTCCCCTTGCCAATGGCCATTAGAGGGAAGCACAGGATGGAGGTCAGCCAGCACTGGATCTGAAAGCCTCCCTGAGGAGCCGTGGTGTTGGATGACAAGTCAGGATGCTGCCTCTGATGCCTTCATCTTCTTTCTCTGCATTGCAAAGTAGTTTTGCTTCCCCTAGACCAAAGAGGGAGGTGACAGAGATGAAATCATTTGAGGTGCAGCTCTGGGACCAAGGGTAATGGAGTCACAGATCATTGGAAGGTTAGAGTTGGAAGGAAACTTTAGAGGTCTTCTAGTCCAACACCCCCACCACAAACAGGGACACCTATAACTAGATCAGACTGCTCAGAGTCCTGTTCAACCTGACCTTGAATGGTTCTAGGGATGGGACATCTACCACCTCCCTGGGCAGCCTGAGCCAGGGTCTCACCACCCTCAGTGGGAAACATTTCTGTCCTCTATCTAGTCTAAATCTCTCCTCTTTTAGTTTCAAACCATCAACCCTTGTCCTGTCACAACAGGCCCTGATGAAAAGATTGTCTGCATCTTTCTTCTAGGTCTCTTGAAGTACTGAAAAGCCCTGAGAAAGTCTCCCTGAAGCCTTCTCTTCTCCAGCCTCAACAACATTTCTGTCGCCTCCTCTGGTCCTGCTCCACCAGCTCCATGTCTCTGCTGTGCTGAGGACTCCAGAGCTGGCCCCAGCACTGCAGCTGAGCTCTCCCCAGAGCAGAGCAGAGGCACAATCCCCTCCCTGCCCTGCTGGCCAGCAGCAGGTGAAGGAGGGAATGAGTGGAACGTACAGTACCTATAGGAATGCTGCCAGGTCCACAGCAACTCTTTGGTTGTGGCCACACTGCTGGGGTTGCATGAAGTCACCAAGGGCAGCTATGCAGGAGGAAGCCAGGTGGAGAAAATCCTATAGATCCAGTGCTTCCTAGAGAAGCAGCTCTGCAGAGCTATGCCAGATGTTTTGCTTTGCACTAAAAAGAGGAAGAAGAAGAGGCTAGTTAAAGCACTCAAGACCTACAGTGATCCCAGGTGGGCAAGAAGGTCAGGAGCATCCTGGCTTGGAGCAGCACTGGTGTGGCAGCAGGGCTAGGGCAGGGCTTGTCCTCCTGGGCTGGGCACTGGGGAGGCCACAGCTCCAAGCCTGGGCTCCCCTTTGGGCTCCTCACCCCCAGAAGGCCATGGAGGTGCTGGAGTGTGGGCAGAGAAGGGCAAGGAAGGTGGGGAAGGGTCTAGAGCACAAGGGTTGTGAGGAGCAGCTGAGGGAACTGGGCTTGCTTAGCCTGCAGAAGAGGAGGCTCAGGGGAGACCTTCTGGCTGTCTGCACCTCCCTGAGAGGAGGCTGGAGCTAGGTGGGACTTGGGCTCTTCTCCCAAGGGACAAGTGAAAAGACAAGAGGAAACAGCCTCAAGTTGTGCCAGGGGAGGTTTAGGTTTGATATTAAGAGCAATTGTTCCCCGGGAGAGTGGTTAAGCATTGATAGAGGCTGGCCAGAGCAGTGGTGGAGTCCCCATCCCTGGAGAGATGTAAAGGCATGGAGGTGTGGTGCTGAGGGACATGGTTTCATCGTGACCTGGCAGCATTGGGTTCACAGTTGGATTTGATGATCTAAAAGGTATCTTCCAACCAGAAGGATTCTATTATTCTATGATTCCAGGTCGTGCATGGAGGAGCAGGTAATGGCCTTTGTGAGCAGCCTTATCTCAGCATGCCTGAGACAGAAGCACCCAGAAATCATCATAAAATGCAGTACCCAGGGGAAAACAACCACCTCCTGCCCTCTGCTTAGTTCCTGGAGCTTGAAAGCTGATTAAGAATCACTTACTTAAGCTGATGGGTTTCAAGTGATCCTACCAGGGCAAACTTCTCTCTCCAAAGTGCCCATTAAGGTTTCAATTTACCTAGCTCACACAGAGCCGCAGGGCCAGGGTGTGAGCTGCTGGAATGACCTCTGTTAGCAGCCAGTTGGTCCATTAAATAGTAAAGAGCTGAACAATTTCCAGCTAAATAGCACACCCAGCCTCTTTCTTTCATTTCCTGTTTTTAAGGGAAGTATCAATTATTTACTCCTGTGCTTAAAGGCCTTGAAGTGAATCCAGGCAGCCAAGCAAAATCTTGTTTTAGCAGGGCAGGTGCCCAAAGGAAAGTATCAGAGTGATGGACCTGTTTGTGAACAGCCCCTAAACTGCTGCCAAGCATTTCTCAGATGTCATGGAGGTAATGGGCCAGGATTATGAGCAAGTCAGGCTGGTGGGTCAGACTTTGGTGCTTTGGTGATGGCTTGGTGATTGCTGCAATTTGTGGATGAAGCCCAGAGACCTTCTGGGTGCAGAACTTCTAAGTTTGCCCATTTGTAATTTCAGGAGTCTTATTTTCAAGCCTGGTTACTCCATAGCTTTAACCACCTTCTCACACCTGTGAAATCTCCTCCTGCAGATTCAAGCCTGTGTTTCCAGAGCCACATTTCACTAGACCACAGTTATACATATTTAGTGTAGACTTGAGCTGTCTATGTCCCTGTTTTAATCCTGCTCTTGGAGTCTTCCAGCCAGATGCAGGAAGGAGACAGGGTTGGGGAAATTGAATGCTGTCTCTACCTGGAAATACGGCACTTTTTCCCCTCCCTGTCCTGCAGGATCACCTCACCTTCCCCTGCTACTGGAAGGTCTGCTGGACTTAAGTCTCCCATGTTCTTGCCAAGCCAAGGAACAGTAAATCCTCCTGTGTGTGAAACCTTTACAACAGACCTGTAAACATGGCCTTGACTCCTGCTGCTCCCAGCAGCGTTTCCACCCCATCTCACCCTGCTCTGATAGCTGCTCCATGCAGGAAGGGGCTCAACAGAGCAGGATGTGGGGTCCCCATAAGGCACCTGGCTCCATGGGGGCAGGGCATATTTCTCAAGAGCTTTTGCAGGGCTGCTGGAGAGTTGTGAGTAACCCTGTGAAGGGATTTATAACAGCCATGGCAATTCAGCTCCAACAGCAGCAGCTGCTCCAACAGCAGCAATAAACTATAATACTCAGGCTCTTGCAATAAACCTCCCATCTGAGGCAGACTTTACAAATGCTTTACAACTGGTGCTTGCAATTCATCATATCTCTACTCAGATTACTTCCCAGGACCCATCTCCATTCATTTGATGCAAACTATCTCATCTTGTCCATCTCTACCCTGGGTTTCATTTTCCACAGCTCCTTGCTGGGGAAATTCATTAACTCTGTTGGTGCAGCAGAAGAAATTGCTGGTTGTAGGCATGGTGTCTTGGGGGAAGTTGTCTTTTCTAGGCCTTCTGCTGCTGTGCAAAAAGGTGAGGGAACTGGGCTTGCTTAGCCTGGAGCAGAGAAGGCTCAGGGGAGACCTTCTGGCTCTCTGCAGCTCCCTGAGAGGAGGCTGGAGCCAGCTGGGGCTTGGGCTCTTCTCCCAAGGGACAAGGGAGAGGAGAAGAGGAAACAGCCTCAAGTTGTGCCAGGGGAGGTTCAGGTTGGCCATGAGGAACAATTTCTTCCCTGAGAGAGTGGTTAAGCATTAAAAGAGACTGCCCAGGGCAGTGGTGGAGTCCCCATCCCTGGGGAGAGCTGAAAGCCGTGGAGATGGGGTTTAAAAGCCATGGGACATAGGCTTAATGTGGAGCCCTGACCTTGGTCGTGTTTCTTGGTGTCACAGGAGGGGCTGGGAGGTTTGGCTGGGGAGGGTTAGGTTCTTGGGTGTGTGGGGCAGGCAGCCTCTGAGAATGCTGATGGCTCAGTTTTGGGATCCCTCACAGGCCACGTGGAGACAGCAGCATCCTACAGATACAAGTTGAGGAAGGTGCATGAAGCTGTTGGGTCTTGTGCCCTGTCTGGTCACCCAGCCCCCATCCTGGCTGGGCAGAACTGGTGGAAACAGGTCTGAATGGTGTGTCTGAACAGACATTCATCCAAGTTAGCATTCTGGATTGCTTGTGCTCAAATTACTCTGCTCCAGGGGAGCAGAGCCTTTCAGGATGAAACACTCCATGAGGAGGTTGCTCCTTGCCCTCCGTTAGGGATGTGTTGAGAGCTTCTGCCCTTAGCTTTTTGCCTGTGTGATCCTGGTCCCCTCCTCTGGTCCCAGCAGCACTGAGCTGCATTCCCAGCCTGCAGCAGGGCCTTGGCTTACCCTGAGGTTTCTGCTCCATTTCCCATAGCAGACATTGTCCCCTGGGACCACCCCACTCCAGGAGAGCTGAGAAGTGTGGTTGGGAGCTGACTCCTGTAAGTGTGGTCTGGTTTTTGGTTTGGGGTTTTTTTTCCCTCCTTTATATGATTTGGTTATTCCTGTAGTAGTGATCATCACATTTCTTGCTTGTGGGGGCAGCTCTTTCCTTGCACAGGTCATCCCAGTCCTCCACAGCTCCTCCTTGCTGTTCTTCAAGCCTGCAGGTGGCTGGGATCTGGTCAGCCTTATACTGGCCCTTGGTCCAGTGTCACGAGGTCCAAATGTCTGCCCCAAAAGCATAGGGTTGTAGTAGAGCATCCTGGGGACAGAGGAGTCCTACTGTTAGAGACTATCTATAAACCTCTGTCAGGAGATTTATACCCAGACAGATCCCTTTGAGCTGCCACCCTTTCCTTTAGCACTAGCTCCATCTCCTGCTGCCCACAGCTGCAAGGAGACAAGCTCAGCTGCTCTGAAAGGGTGATTTTAGAGGCAGGAGTGACAACCCTCCAACACCCCAAAATGTTTTTTGTGGAAGGAGGTGCATTCCTCAGAGACAGAGCTCAGGAGAGAGTCCACAGTGAGGACTTGCTCTCAAGGGCCTCTTTCAGGCTGTGCCATGGCTACAGACAAGGTCTCTGCTGAGGCTGTCAAAATCCCCCCACAGCATGGCCCCAAGGGCTGTGCCGTGGGCTTGGTTTTGCAGGAAGAGAAGTCAGGAGAAATGGATTCATACAGAGGGAGCTTTCTGAGCTCCTCAGGCACATCCAGAGAGGTCACAGGGCCTGGCTCATCCTGGCTGTGAGCCCAGTTTATCACCCCAAATCCCCCAGGTGTCTGAGCTCAAGGGACCACAGGGCTGAGGTTTCACCTCACTTGTTTCCCTCTGGTGACATTCAGTTTGCCTCTTGCTCTGTGAGCAGGGGCAGGAGAGGCCAGATCAGGCTGCAGCTGCCCTGTGCCACTGGGGAACAAATATCTTGGGGAACAGCTATCTCTGCACAGCAGGAAGGGGCGGGACCTGTGCTTCTGCCCCTATCCATTTGTCCACTGTGCTTTTGATGACCCCGAGGCTGTTTCCTGATGCTTTCTTCCTTTGCAGAGCCAGCATGGGAGCCTGCAGGATCTCCCTGCAGTGCCAGTATTGTTTTGCCATGTCAAAGCAGCAGCAGTAGCAGCAATGGCAGTCGAGGACCTTCCCAGGCAGGTCAAGAGGAACTGACTTCAAGTTGCACCAGGGGAGGTTCAGGTTAGATATTAGGAAGATTTTTTCACTGCTAGGGTTCTCAGGCATTGTCTCAGGCTGCCCAGGGAGGTGGTAGAATCACCATCCCTGAAAGTGTGTAAAAAATGGGTAGATGTGGTGCTTGGGGCCATGGTTTAGTGGTGAGCACAGTAGTGTTGAGTGGGTGGGTGCTTGGACTCAGTGACCTCAGAGGGCTTTCCCAGCCATAGCCATTCTATGATATTCTGCCATTGTCCAGGGAAAGCATGGGGTATCCCAAAATCCAATGTGCCTGGAAGCTGGGAAAGCTGCTGGCTGTCCTGGCCCTTTCCCAGCCAAGGGCTGCCAGCCCCTCCTTGGCTGCTCTGAACAGGAGCCAGGTTCCTGGGGAGAAAATGCAGAGATCCTGGCTTAATTGAGCCTGTTGAATAGCCCTCAGCTGCCATAAACCATGTTGCTGTCTGGGCAATGAAAGGAGTTGGGGGAAGGCAGGAAAGCTCCCAATTCCCCAACCTGCTCCAAGCTGGCAACCCCCACTGTGAGGAAACCTGCTGCTAACCCCCCTGGCACTTGTAAGGGGCCCTCAGTGGGGGAACAGGAGGGGGCCCTGCTGCTGCCAAATGTTACTCCAAGGGGTAACATCCCTCCTGTGCATCCCCTGCCCATGGCTGTGGAAGAGAACCTGGTTTGCAAGTGCCAGAGGAGACCCAAGTGCTGTGTGCTGGAGTTGGGGCTGTAGTGAGGTTTGCAGTGGAAACTGGGGGCAGATGGGAGGGAGGCTGAGGATGTCCCTCCTGTGCCTGGGAGCCAGGCAGAGGGTCCTAGCCAGAGCCATAGCTGGTGGCTGTGTTGTTGTGGCAGCCTATGGGGACTAAGCCCAGGTTCTCAGCAGTGGAGCAAGGCCAGGCTCTGGCACAGAGCTGGGATCACAGATGCCTTCCTGATCACCCCAATCATCCTGCTCCAAGAGTATGGGGGAGCCCTGTGAGGCCAACCAGGGGCAATGCTCAGGGGATGCAGCCAGGGACCCCTTCCTTTTGCTGCCAAGCCCCCAAAGGTTTTTCCATCCACCCAAGGGAGCTCCTTCCCCCAGGGTGAGGTGGCTCCTGCTCTCTCATGGCTGGCTCCATGGCAGGGAAATGGGGAACAGTGAGGCTACAGGGGACACCCCTTCCCTGCTTCCTTCAGCTCCAGAAACCTGAGTGACAGCCACCCCCAGTCACAGGGCTTCTGGATAGTCCTGGCTCTGCTGCAGATCCAAGTCACTGGTTGGCCTCCCTGGGGCTGGAAGGCCACCAGGACCCTTTTGCTTTGCCTTGAGCTCTCTGGGGTGAGGGATGTGGGCACATCACAGCTGGTTTGGGGATACTCCAGAGGAATTCATCTCCATTTGGCTGCAGACATCATCTCAGAGCATCACCGCCTATCTCTGGGAGCTGTGCTGGCCAGCTTGGGCTGCAGATGGGGACAGCCAGAGCTGAGGGAGGGATCCCACGTTGCTATTTGTGGAAGGACTGAAATGTTCCCAGCTCTGAAGGCCACAGCTCAGAGCCCACTGGCTTAGCCAGGCCACCTCTGGGGGGAGAGGGGACATTCCCTTGCTCCTAATGCCACTGGGGCCCTTGTTTTGTGCCAGGGTGCAGCTTGACCCTGGCTCTGGTTGTCAATGTTGACCCTGAAGTGCTGACACAACACATAGTTTCTCCTTAATAGGGCATGGAAAAGGCAATGCACGTCAAGGCCAGGCTTTTTGCTAATGTTGTGCCTTTTCCCTGTCTTTATAGGATCCAGAAATACATTGGTTGAGCCTCTCCTGGGCAAACTCAGTCTAGAAAACTAGATAAATAGATGATCTTGGGTAGACACTTCCAGCCTGTGGAGGTAACGTGATCCCAAGGAGGAAACCAGCAGACAGAGCAGGTTTTGTGCAGGTTGGGAGGGTCTTTCACCAAAATTGTTTGAGCCTCTGGTTAATGTGTGTGTCTGATGCTCTGGTGTTGTGCTAGGGTGGGGACCTCAAGCACAGATGTCCCCTCAGCTTGGCACAGTGCTGGGACCATGGGTTCCCCAAGTGCCACCCCAAACCTGACCATCTTTGTGGTCTTTTGAGGGAGAGGGGTTTTTGCCTGGCCCCATCCCCCTGCCACAATTTGCTTTCCTCTCCTTAGAGCTCACAGGCTGCTGTGGAGCTGTGCTGGAGCAGGGAAATGGGCAGGGCTTTAAATAACCTCCTCCAAAATATATGCGTGTTTGTGTTGGCTCATGGCTGGGAGCTGGTTGACAGCCGGGCTCCAGAAACAGCAGGATGGGCCAGGGAGGGAGGGGAGGAAGGGGCAAGGGTGAGGGAGGAAAGAGGGGAGCTCCTCTAAGGCTCCTTGCTGCCAGGGAAAATGTGTTACTGCACCATGCTGGAAGGAAAAAAAAGGAAAACTTTCCTTGAAGCTGAGGTTCCTCCTGCACATCTCATGCCTTAGTGAGGGGCTGAGGGAAGTCACAGGTTCTAGGTCACATCTAAAGGGTGAGGCTCAAGAGGCTGGGGCCAGACTCTGCTCAGTGGTGCCCAGGGCCAGCCCAAGGGGCACTGGGCACAACCTGGACCCCAGGAGGTTCCAGCTGAGCAGGAGGAGAAGCTTGTTTGGTGTGAGGGTGTTGGAGCCCTGGCCCAGGCTTTGCAGAGAGGCTGTGGAGTCTGCTTGTGTGGAGAGATTGCCAGGCAGCTGGAGGTGACCCTGCAGGAGCAGGGGGTTGGCCTGGATGATCTCCAGAGGTCCCTGCCAACCCCTGCCATGCTGGGATCCTGTGCGCTCAATGTCCACCCAGGTGGATTAGTGATGTTTGAGCTACAGCCCTGCCATGTTGGCTTTAGTATCTCCTCATATGGTGGCTACCCTGACCCCTTTCCCTCCCTGCTTTAAATCCTGGGTATCCTCCTGAGCTCCCCTGCAGCTCTGCCATGGCTCCAAGCAGCCCAACAGAGGAGCTCCTCCAGAGCAGCAGATGTCTCTGAGGGCTCAGTTCAGAAACCATGCTGTGGAGCAACCTGGGAGGATAGAGATTAGGGTGCTTTGCACCCAGGGCAATCTGCTGCAGATAGAGGCTTGGATGAAGTGATGATTTATACAGCACCAGGAAGGGACTAGCATGTCTTCTGCCGTCTGGATGTGAGCTGGCTTAGTCTCATTATGGCCAGGGATGCAGGTGGAGAAGAGCACCAGGAGCTGACTGAGTGTCTAAGCAGGTATTTGTGTCCACACTATGTTAACTCAGTCTGAGCCCTGGCCCTTCAGTCCTCCTCAAATCCATCTACAGTCAGCCTGGCTCCAGCCTGGCCTCAGCCCCAGTCCTTGGGGGAGACATCTGGAAGAGACTGACAGAGCTGTGGCTCCTAATTTTGGCCAAGAAGAAGTCCCCATTGAGAAGGGCACTGCTGGAGTGCATGGCCAGTGAGCTGCACTTGAGGAGAGGAAAGCAGAGAGGAGGACAGGGCCACCAGAGACACCACTGAGGTCTGGTAGGCTGAGAGTGAGGGAAGAGAGGGGGAGCAGAGGACAGCAGGCACAACCAGAGCAGGAAAGAGGGGGAGAGGTGAGGGACAGTGTGCCCTACTGTGTCCCTTCCTTCTGGAGAGATCATGGCTCTCTGCAGAGAGTGGGGAGACAGGTCAAAGGCTGGAGCCTGAGGGACAGCCAAGCCGGAACAGGCCCCAAGAGAGGGGCAAGAGTTGGCTTATGGCAGGGAGTGGTGGCTGGACACACTGGGAGGGAAAGAAAGGTGTTTGGTGGCAAGAGGGGACACGAGTCCCTCCCTCCCCAGCAGCTCTCCTTGCAGAGTGGCCTGTGGGCTGCTCCAGACAGGTTCTGTCTCGCCAATGTCTCCCTCATTGCTGAAAGCCTGGACAAATGAATCCCAAGGGAAGAGGGCAGAGGGAGGAGAGGAGAGAGAGCTTTTCCCGGCCTGGGAGCTGTCTCCGCTGACATCTAGCGGCAAACCAGTCCTTTCCCTGGGAAAGAGGAGACCTGGCTCCTCCAGGCACTGCTGCTCCCTGCTGCTCCTCATGGGCCTTGCTGGGGGTGGGTGTTTGCAGCTCAGGTGTTTTACCAGCGCTGTACTGGTCATACTGGTTGGCATTCCCTGCCTGGTTTGCCTAGCTGCATCTCAAGGAGACAGCAAAAGCAGTGCCAGGAATGCCGGGCACCAACCTCACCCCTGCCGGTGTAGTGACACTGCCCATGAGGCCCTGCTGGGCTTTGGCTCAAGAATTAGCAAGGGCCAAACCTCAGTGAGGGTCTGGATGTGGCCACCCTGTTTGGGAGAGAGACTAAACAGCTGGAGAAGCCGTGTCAGATTCCTTCACCTGCACTCCCAGGTTCAGAATGGGTGGGGGAGGTCCAGCTCCACTCCCTGTCCTGCTTTCAAGGCTTGGTACCAGCCCCAGAGGTGCCTTCTCTGCCTTGCTGTTCCCAGGGTGATGCTGGTTTTTGGGGATGTCTCAGCCACATGATGTCTTTTCCAGGTTTGACTCTCAACCTACACAGGTTACTTCACACAGAGGTGCTTCTACACCTCTGAGTCTCCCTGCTGCCATGCTATCACCTTCTCCCAGGTCTCCTCTACCCTTTTGGAGACAGAGGGTGGATACATCTGCACCCACAGAATTATTTACACACAGACATGAAATGATGGTCTTTCATTTCTTCTTTCCTTTCCTTTCCTTTCCTTCCCTTTCCTTTCCTTTCCTTTCTCCTTTCCTTTCCTTTCCTTTCTCCTTTCCTTTCCTTTCCTTTCCTTTCCTTTCCTTTC
>VWZX01002955.1:400790-505187 GCA_013399015.1 Galbula dea | reverse complement strand
GACCCAGGCAGTCTGGAATATGAACACACCTGGCAAGTGCTCTGCATTTTACATGGGCCTAGTTCCATGGAAATATTTGCCAGAATAATGTTGGAGACACACCTATGCTGAGCATCTGCCAAGGACTGCATCTGTTAAAACAGGCATCCTACTCACCTTTAGCCATGGTGCCCTTGGTGCTGAAGGGAGGCACAACAGCAGCAGGCACAGCACGGTGATCAGAAATGACCTTTGGAGAATTCCTGTGTAGAGAAAGGGCAGTGGAGCTCCCTCCAGTGTCGGTGGTCTCTGGGATGTCTGTCTCATCACTTCTGCTGATGCCATTTGCTGACTACCCTTCTCCTTTTGTGCACAGGGGGATTCCGGCGGCCCTGTAGTCTGCAACGGGCAGCTCCAGGGCATTGTTTCCTGGGGGATTGGCTGTGCCAAGAAAGGCTACCCCGGGGTCTACACTAGGGTTTGCAATTTTGTCTCCTGGGTCCAACAAACCATGAATGCCAACTGAGACACTCTGGCTCGGCGTGACCTGCTTTTTCTCCTCATCGTTTTCTCCTGGCTTGGGACTGGCCATAAAAAGATCATAAACAAATAAAGATTTTCAGGCATTCTCTCTTTGTGCAGCATTTCTTGAAGTGCTTCTATAGACTAAGATATGGATGACAGAGGAAGGGAATGTCACTCTGAGGAATATATTTAATATTTGTAGCAGTATCTTGGAACATTTTGCAGTCCTCTGCAGGAGTCTTTCAGCCAGTTACACACAGCCCGTTCTGGAGCACAACATCTTTTATCAGCACCCCCTCTGGTGCTGCAGAACTGCCTGCAACAGCTGAGAGAGGCCATTGAATCATGCAGGCAGCATACTCCTAGCGCAGAAAACAGCAGGCAGCAACACAAACACTCCCCATTGCTTCCCATTACCTCTTGTCCTGTCACTCTGTTGCTGAAGTACCGGCAGAAACTCCTTAGCACCAGTGTAGCTTTAAGAAGCAGTCACAGTCTCCCACATCTGCTCTTTGTCTATGGGGCTTTGGGAGCGATTTTCAGCAAGTCCTTCTGCCGAGTTTCAGGATGCTTTACAAGCCCTTTTACCAACTTTAAGGCTTCTTATCTTCCCATAGGAAAGTATCCCATCTTTCCTTGCCTCCCAGAACATTCCATGCATACCAGAACAGTCTGTGTGTGATTGGGCAGTTGTTTTTTAAGATTCAGCCTTGGGCATCTTGTTCCTGCTAAAGATAAAGGTTTCACAACAAGCTCAGCCCCAGAAACACCAGGGAGCCCATCCAAGCCAAAACACTAGCAGGAAACCGAGCCCAGGCCAATCCAAGCAAGCAGAAGGAGCCCAGCCCAAGCATTAGTAGGGAGCTGCGCCGAGCCGAACTCAGCCCAGCCCAGCCCAGCCCAATCACTACCTGGAAGCCAAGCCCAGCCCAGCCGAGCCTAAGGACTACCGGGGAGCTCCGCCCAGCCTAATCAGTAGTAGCAAGCCCAACCTAAGCACGAGCAGGGAACCCAGCCTAGATAAAATATTGGCAGACAGTTTAATCCAAGCACCAGCAAGGAGCCCAGCCCGGCCCCGCACCGCCCAGCCCAGCCCGGTTCCGCACCGCCCCGCACCGCACCGCCCAGCCCAGCCCAGCCCAGCCCAACCCAACCCATCCTCTAGCAAGGAATCGAACAAGTAGCATTTTCTCAACAACTTCTAAGAGACATACAATAGCATTGTTTTCAGTTCACTAAGAATCTGTGCTCCCAGCTAAGATCATGCTACCTGGGAAATAAAAATTAGGACAGGCTTGAGATGCATCCTTTGATACCAGCAGAACAGGGCACCACTGTTGAATGACAGGCTAGCAGGGCTGTAGGTGGCTTACTGGAATTACAGTATTAATGGCAATGCCATTGGAAGAGAAAAAGAGTGATCAATACTCAGAAAGGCTGAGTTATGATATGCTTTTGGAGGGGTCACTTTCATGTCATGCTGCTGCTTTTGCTGAAAAGATTCTTTTTATTACTTTATCTGATATTTCTCCACTTTGATCCTCCTAGAATTTGGAATTCTCTTGAGACTGAATGTCAATTAAAGACCAAGTGATACTCTATTGAATTATCACACCAATAACAACACCCCCAAAAAACCATAGGTAATTTGCACTTCTTTTCCCCATTGAATCCCACCAGTTTTAAAAGCTGTACTTACAATAAAAGCTATTTTACAGTGTAGTCGTGTAATATACAGAAGGATTTAAGGAAAAAAGAGACAAAAAGGGAAAAAAACATTGGGCAATTCCCATTTAAATATAAAGCAAATAGCTCCTATTTCTATGTTTCTTATTTTTCTTAGTTCTACCAGGACTCAGAAATCTTCTTCCAGTAGTGTATGGGGAGAGAGAAAGAAACTGTTGCTAAGGCATGTTTACACTGCACCACTACTTTAATAATTAGAGAATAGTAAATGGTTTTTAGCCTGCCTTGAAGGAATACATTATGTTCTTGAATCCATTGGTTCTGCTCTGTAACACTAACAAGCATCACCAGGGCTAATAATTCACCAGTTTAATGTGAATGCATCGTGGTTGCAGCACGGGACAACAAGTTTCTCTAGTTGCTATCCTGCTCTTAACTTGTGCTTGTGAACCAGTCCCAGATGGTTCCCAAACACAAGTAGTAACACATTGCTGCTCCCTATTTTTTCTATCTCAGCTATTCAAACCAGAAAGAGAAGGTGAACATGATTCTATGCTTGTAATAACATTCTGAATAGCCACAAGCAGCAACAGAAATCTAAAGCAGTTCTACAAGAGAGAGAAAATGATTGAATGGTGATTGAATGGAACCTCCTAATTTAACCAGTTGTAGGGCAAATAGTAAACAGGATAGGAGAGTCAACACATCTTCTCTGTCAAAGCATTTGGGGGGACTTGGCTGGCCATGCAGGAGGTTCAGGAGTGGGAACTGTCAGCTGTGGGACAGACAGTGAGACTGCCAGGTAAAAGGGATGGTGGCAGAGCCTTAAAATGGGAGATACAAGAGGTGCTGCATATGCATATATATGTTTTTATATGCATAAGCATGCACATGTGTATATGTTGCATTCATATACATACACACATAGACATATACATAGCTGCTTCTATAAAATGCTGTATATAATTACTATATTGCAAACACTTCCACTTCAGCAGGAATGTCTTGCTTGCAACACATATTCTTCTTGTTGATCATCTGCCTAAAGTCAATAGATTGGATCCACAGAGGTAGGACAGTGTGAGTGCAGGGACAGAAAAGGTACTGGAGGAGGGAGAGGAATCTGAACTCCATTTAAAGAAGTCAATAACATGACCTTCAACTCACCCTCGGGGGTAGGGGCGGGGAGAGGAATAATTGGGAATGAACAAACTCAGAGACCCTTTCTGTTCCCAGAAGGGAAGGGTCA
The DNA here is from genome assembly GCA_013399015.1 of Galbula dea. Taxonomy (NCBI): domain Eukaryota; kingdom Metazoa; phylum Chordata; class Aves; order Piciformes; family Galbulidae; genus Galbula; species Galbula dea. The sequence continues at coordinate 501,748 of VWZX01002955.1, read as the reverse complement.
GGTCTGCACAGGTCTCATGATGCCCTTCACTGAACTAATTCAACATCCAAAGCAAGAACTTGTAGCCACCGCTTTTCTCCTGATCTGACTGGAAAGCTTTAGAGATCCCTTCAAAACAGGGGGAGAAGCAGGTCAAGAGTCTGAAAAAAGGAAAGAGGCAGAGTAAACAGGAATTGCCACCAACAAAGAGGGAAAGAGAGAAACCAAAAACCTGAAGGGCAGCGAAGAAGGATAGACCCAGAGGAGGACAGAAAGAAGCAGGGCAAGAAGAGATTGGATTCAACACACAACAAGGAATCTGCTCCTCCTGGTCGGTGAACTGGTGAGGATGAACTGAAACTAGAAAGGACAAGAAGACATCAAACAGCTTGAGACACCAAGAAGCCACACAACCACCCTGTAGGGATGCATAGCCCTGTCACGATCTGCTTTGTTTTAGGGTGTTTCTTATGGGTAAGTGACATCTCAGGTTCCTTTTTACTAAGTGTCTTCTCATGGAGTTACCTGAGAAAGATGGAGGGACATCAGCAATCAAGAGTCACAATAATTTCCCTGATATTAGAACTGGACATAGAAAAGGCAGACATGAAGAAGAATATTTGCTGCTATTCCAGAGCTGGTAACAGAGAGATCAAGGTACTCAAGGAAAAGGAATGAGAAGGGTAGGAGTGCTGGAGTGACAGAGCAGAATTCAAGTCAGTGTGGGTATAATATAAACATGGGCTATTAATATTTGAGCATGGAGAAAGAGCTACATTTGTAGCATGTTATAGCTTGTGGTGGGGAAAGGGAAACCTGTGGTGAGAGTGAAGATAAGTCAAGGTCTGTGCTGAGAACAGTGCTAAGCAGGATTTTAATGACTATGGGAAGTTAAGATCTGAAATGATGCAGCTGGTGTTACAGTAACTTCTGATCTACAGCAGAATATGTGATGGAAACAACAGAAGGTAGATGACAGTAAGCCCTTATCATAGGAGGTTCAGGGTCCAGGTGACATCAAAATTACACATGATAAAGACTTCAATTCACTCTTGCTGTATCTTGTTTGGTTTTCTCCTAGTTCCCTCAAGTGAGAGGTGAGGAAGGCTGTCTCAACACCGAGCTGTGAGTACCTGGTGATCTTACCCTTCTTTAAGGACACAAGGAAGGACAAAGGCAGTGGTAGACATCCATACTGTGACATGGTGGTTGATACTTTCCAGAAAAGCTTAATTCATTCTGACTAATGAAAACTCACAGAACATTTTCATTGCTTTGAATGTGGAAGGTATTATTTACTGTCTTTTCAACATACTGATAATGTGGTACTGTTCTTGTTCCCTATTTGGTAGCTGTAATGGTCAAAAGCTTCCTGGTGTAATTGTGATTGACATTAATTTTAGTTATAAATTTGGAACTGGCATTTCTTTAAAAAAGTATTTGAAATATAGTTTTTGGGTGAAAATTCCTCTGGGTGAAGTCATTTGTAAGAATAACAGAAATCAAGATTAAATACATGAGAGAAGTTGCCTAGGAACAGTCTTTTTGACCTAAAACAAAAGGAACATACAACACAGCATTCAAAATATAGCCCCAGGGCCAGAAAGAAATGAAAGTCAGAAAAAAGAAAGCAAAAGATAACAGGATTGGGCAGACTAAATTGAGAAAACATACATAGAGGAAGGCATATTCAGAATTTAGAATAGAATGCAGATCCCTAAGGTTTGCCGATAGAATTAGGCAGGCACAAATACCAGGAGAACAATAAAGATGCCAAACAGAAGACAAACTCATCCAACAGGGAGATTGAGAAGGTTGGGCAACTGTCTCCTCCAGGAAAAAGAGTGAGCTTCTCATCCTTGTGCCTTTTGGAAGCTGGAGTGTGATTGAAGAGTGTGAAGGAAGCTGGAAGAGGATACAGTAGGGATCTCCTCATTTATTTGGCATTCTGTGGTTAACTGTATGTTGTATCCTCTTCTCCTCAGCTGCTCAGGCACAGAGTGGGACCACTTGTGGTATATCTGGTAAGATGGCATGTATTTACTTTAAATATCTGCATCACTGGAGCATTCCAGGAGCAAAGAGTGGGATTAAATGTGACCCCCTCAGTTGTGATGCCACCCCTCTTTTCCTTGGGGCACTAATTCTCTACAGGAAGGAGAAAACCCCTTAGCTATTGCATCATCTTTAACAAGTGTTGACTTGCCAGTCTCCTTTTTTATTCCACATATGAATTTAGTTAACTGTATTAATAAAGCATTCATGGCACAATATGTCTTTTTAAAGGCCCTTTTAAAAGTAATTCCAGTCTGATTCCTTGGTCATTCTCAACAGCATGAGATTGAAAAGGAAAGTAGTTGTTGGACATCTGAAAGGCTGCATTAAGTACTGCCAGTAGATTGAGAGACACCATGTTTCCTCTCTGCTTCTCATTCATGAAGACACATCTAGAATATGTAGTCCAGTCTTGGTCTCTCACTACAGGAGAGATGTTTACAAACTGGAGTAAGTCCACTGGAGAGCCAATAAAATGGTCAGGGGTTCAGAGGACATAATGTATGAGGAGAGACTGAAAGGACCAGGTTTGTTGAGCCTGCAGGAGGCTAAGGGGGCAACCTAGCTACAGTTTTCCACTATCTAAAGTGGATCTAGAGAGAAGATAGAGCCAGTCTTCCCAGAGGTTCCCAGCAGAAGGACCTGAGGATGCCAAGCTGCATCCAGGGAAATTCTGGTTAGATAGAAGGAATGCAAACAAAGTATTTCTGTCCTAATTCCATGTCTTCTCCCTTTCCAGGCTGGTGGTGGTGATAGGTGGGCTGCTGCTCCTGTGTGGCCTGATCTCCTTCTGTGTGAGATGCTGTTTTCATTGCCATCAGACAGGGGAGGAATCAGGTCCTCAACCCTACCAGGTCACCGTCATTGCTTTTGATCATGACAGCACCCTCCAGAACACCATCACCTGTGAGTTGGCTTTGGCAGAGGTTGGGGACCTCAGCACAGCCTAACATGAGGGGCTGCACTGTAACAAGCCCAGATTGTGGCAACTCAAGGCTGGCAGAGGGAAGTTCAGGGCAGGATGTGGGGAAAGCAGCATCTGTACATAGTGTAAATGAAAGTGCTCAGCAGGCTTCATGTTGCAAATGCAGCCAGATGGTGAATCAGCTGTGAGACATGCTTGGGTGGAATTAAGGCAGCTATAGGCTTCTGTGAGAGGAAGGAGTAATTGTGGGATGTTGCTGATGGGGTTTTACACACACCCTTTTTAGGGAAGGAATGGCTGAGGGAGCTGGGATTATTTAGTCTGGAGAAGAGGAGGCTCAGGGGAGATCTTCTCACTCTCTCTAACTACCTGAAAGGAGGTTGTAGTGAGGTGGGGGTTGGTCTCTTCTCCCAGGTAACTAGTGATAAGACAAGAGGAAATGGCCTCAAGTTGTACCAGGGGAGGTTTAGATTGGATATTAGGAAAAATTTCTTCCAGCAAGAGTTGTCAGGCATTGGCCCAGACTGCCCAGGGCAATGGTGGAGTCACCACCCCTGGAGGGGTTCAGAAAACATGTAGACATGGCACTTCACAAGATGGTTTAGTGGCATGGGGGTGTTGTGTCAACAGCTGGGCTTGATCCTAGAGGTCTCTTCCAACCTTAAACATTCAGGCTGTGGGGAGGATAAGCCTGTGCACTGCAGACACACTTGTCCTACTCTAACTGCATGCTGCTTTCAGGATGAGGAAAAAAAAGCTTTTGTCTCCCTCCTTTCAGCTCTCCATTCTGTGTTTGGACCTGCTGCCAGGACAATACTAGCAGTGGCACATGCCCATAATGCTGGGCAGGGAACACCACCTCCCCCAGCATCAGACACCCCTCCAGTCTATGAAGAAGCTCTGCACATGAGCAGATTCACAGTGGCCAAGACAGGGCAGAAAGTGCCAGACCTGGATCCGGTGCCAGAGGAAAAACTGCAGGTGACTGCTGAAGACAAGGATGTGCAACCAGCTCCTCCAGGACACTAGTGCCTGCTTTTACTGGATGGCAAATGAGGCAGAGTAGTTTCATGCAGAGATTCATTCTTCTGAAATATCAGATTAACCTCTTTAGCCTAATGAAAAAGGGGGAAAGACAAGAAAGACTAAGATGGTTTCAGATCCAGTATATTTTGATGGCTTCTTTTGACACCTTCTTGAGCTGATCAACAGTTGGCCTTCCCTGTGTGTTTTTATTGCACACACAATCACTAGTATCACCCTTTGCACCACCAAGCAGGCAGGAGGACCAAGGTGCTGAGTCACTTTCCAGGCTAGGGACCTGCAGGCAGACTGCAGACACTGGCTCATTCAGCTTGCCTCCAGCCCAAGTTTCCTGGGGATGGCAAAGAGGTTTTCACAACAGGAAAAACAAGTATTTTTGCAAAGTTCTTAATATCCAATAATAACACCCAACTTCTGGAAAGTGCCAATCACTTCTAGTAATAAATCAGTTAAGATAAGGAGCTGTGTAGGAACACAATCTTCATGTAAACAAAAGGCAGTATTTGTTGGTAGTATGTGCAGTATCTGCCTTAAATGCCCTCCAGGGTGTATAGAATGAAGACAGTTTAGTTCTGAATAGGATATATAGCAGTCCTGGAATAGCAGTCACAGGCTCTTATACTTGAATTTAAAAAGGTGATATATGGGAAGCAGCAAGAACACTACCCCTGAAATAAAGCTCTATCCTATTTTAATTGCATTGATATTGTCATGTATTAATTATTCCTAAGTTAGTGTCAGAAGCAGATCAAATTAAATAAGACCATTTAAAACACTTAAACCATTTCTCAGATAAAAATAACCTGTGAGTCTTTCCTGATTGCTATGAACATGTTAAAGCATCCAGAAATGTTAATCAAACAGAGGTATGGATCATCTGTCAAATGTTGTCTTGGACTAGGGACTCATGAGAAGGTGGCTGGTGAATCCCATCAGTATTGTCTCTACCCCAGGTCCAGAAACTAAAAACATCAAAGCAGGACATCAAATATCACAGGGTAAGCAGCCAGGAATTAATTGCATGTGTATGTTAATGATGACATGAATGCACAAGTAACATATCAAACCTTTCTGAACTACCTGCATAGCCCTTCCTAGTGGAATACCCCAATTATCACTGTCCTTAATATGCTGACCTTCTTTCCTATGAAATAACAGAAAATATGGTTGCTTGGTAGATCTGGAGAACAAAGACCAGGTCCCCAAATATGTTTAGGAATCTAACTGCTGTTGAGATTATAGCCATGGAGAATTTTAGAGAGGTTGATGAGATAGCTTCAGGGATAGCATAAAGCCAAACTCAACAACAAAAAAACCCACCCTTTTTATTGATGTCCTAGTCACAGGAATGTTGTACACAAGGAAATTTGGTCAGGATCTTGGTTTCCTAGGTCAAAAAATTCTTGCTGAATTGTCTAGTCATTACCTAACTCTACCATTAACAAGTGATAAACTGGAATGTTCTAAATAAATAAGTGACCTAGAAGGTCTCTCCTGCTACCCAGCACACCTGAAATAATACCAACTGTTTGTGGAACATCTACCAGAGTGACCTATTTCACCAGCTGCTCTTTGATGTCCAGCCCAAGCCTGACATCTCCACCACGCTGCAGCACACATCCTGGCAGGCTCTTGTTTACTCCACGCTAAAAGCCTGAAGCAAGCAGGGACGTTTGGATCTGCTGAACATGCGTCAAGCACTAGCAAGCCTAGAAACTTCCTGGAAGCCTTCACAAAGGTTTCCAAGGGGAACATACTGTTCTTCTGCCTCCTCCACCCTTTCTCTCCTACCTAGCAGCCTTGAGCTGTGCTGGCATTTGACAGGAGATGGCAGCGCTGCTCCAGAGGGCAGCGATCCTGCCTGGCAAACCAGCAATGCGCAGGCTTGAAGAATTTGCTGTAAGAACAGCACCGTAATTTTGTTTTCCTAAGACATGCAATACAAAGGGGAGTTTTGAAAGTCTTACTTTTCCTCTCCTCTGCATCAAATCGCCTCTGCTATCTCCTTTCTCAGTTTCCAGGGGGAGAGTCTGAGGGGACTCGTGTCAGAGCTGGGCATTACCTGCTGGTTTCAGCCTTTCCCCTTGACCAGAGCCAGTATTCTCTAACCCTCCTGTCCCTTCTCGGCTGCTCACAGCCTTCTTTGCCTGCCTCACGCTCTGTTGTTAGGTGCTAGAGCAGGTACTTCACACGTTTTTTACTGGGAAGACATCAAAAAGAGGTCAAGTGACAATAATGAGAGATACAAATTCACTTGTTCAGGGACTTTGCATCTGTAAAAGGTTTTTTCTCTTGAGAAGGTGGCTGTCGAATCCCATCAGTATTGTCTCTACCCCAGGAACAGAAACTGAAAACATCAGAGCAGAAGGACATCAAATATCACATGGTAAGCAGCCAGGAATTAATTGCATGTATATGTTAATGTTGACATGAATGCAGAGGTAACATATCACATCTTTTTGGAGTGACTGACTTTTGGAGTGACTTTTTGGAGAAACTGACTTCAGACTAGCACTCAGAGCCCACAGGAGATGACAAAACACCAGATTAAAACAAGCCAAACCCAGCCCTACAGACATCCTGTTTAACCACAGCAGGTTGTATGCAAAAGCAAAGACCAGGTGTCAGTGGCTTCAGACACTTCACTCCTGCCCTCAGATCTCTTATGATTCAAAGACTTTCTCTCCTCACAATTAAAAATGAGGACAGAGTCAAGAAAGGTCACAGGTACTTTGTGGAAAAGCAGGACCACACCCCATAAAAATACAGCAACTTTATTGACAGAGCTAAGCTGCTGCTTAGTCCTGCAACCTGCTCTTTATTTGACTCCATTAGTGGTGGTTCCATCTCACTGCTGAGTATGGACATTAAATAGACTTTGTGTGTTGCCTTATATCAGCCAATAAGCACTTTGAAATCTTTAATGCTTTAAACATTATTAACTATAAAGTACTAATACTTTCATGCAACATTTAAACATTCAAGTAGCAACAGTTTTCCCTGTGCTTAAGAGCAAGAGGGACATGAGTTGCTCACAAATACAGAATAACATGCCTTGTAATATAAATAAAATATTTCTGTTAGTCAGAAAAGAGCCTGTTATTGATCTGGTAATTATGAAATAATACTGTAACTGTTTGTTCAGCAGTTGTGCCCAGCCACTGGTGCCACACTGGCTGCACTGAAGTAGCCATTTTCTGCAGAGCACTCCAATATCCTGCATAACAAGGGAAATAATGCCATCCAAAGCAATTCTCTTCCATTGTCATAGTTAAGTACCTGCATCCAAGGATTCCCAGGCACTTCACAGGCTTTAATCAGGTTGCCAAGCTGCCTACATGTCAGACAGGCTTTGGTATTCCACCTGCAGATGGGGAAAATGATGCACAAAGTACTGAAGATAACCATATCCTAACCAATCCATTGATTATCTGCCTGTACTCAGCACTGGTGAGGCTACACCTTGAATACTCTGTTTGGCTTTTGGGCCCCTCACTACAAGAAAGACATTGAGGTATTGGAGCATGTCCAGAGAAGGGCCACAAAACTGGTGAGGGGTCTGGAGAATAAGTCTCAGGAGTCTTATGGCCTCAAGTTGTTCCAGGAGAAGTTTAGATTGGATATTAGGAAAAAATTCTTCACTGAAAGGATTGTTAGACATTGGCCCAGGCTGCCCAGGGCAGTGGAGGAGTCAGCATCCCTGGAGGGGTTCAAAAAACAGAGAGATGTGGGACTTGGCTTAGTGGCATGGTGGTGACAGGTTGACAGTTGGGCATGGTGTTCTTGGAAGTCTTTTCCAACAGTAATGATTCTGTGACCCTTGGCTTGGCTTCAGACCCTTAGCTTTTGTACACCCAACTCTTGACCAAACACTGGGAAAAGAGTGAGGCCCAAACAAGCACAGGACAAAGGAGAAAGATCAACTAGTCTCCACTGGCTACCTTTAGCCTGTACATTACTTGAGCTGGAGCCACATAGGGGGAACTAAAGTACACCAACACCAGGTGCTGTGAAGGAGTTGTCCATGCCACCTTCAGGTTCCCCTAGAACATAGAATGGCTCAGGTTGGAAGGGACCTTAAAGATCATCTAGCTCCAACCCCCCTGCCATGGGCAGGGATGCCACACAGTAGACTAGGTTGCTTAAAGACTGGTCTTCAGAAGCACCCCACTGCTCCTACGGGTGCAGTGCATGTGACTCCTTTGTTTTCACAGGACTGGAAGTAACAACCATGCCCATCCCCAACAGGCCACTCAGAACCATGGGTAAGAACAAAGGGATTTCAGACTCCTGTTATTCAGATCTGAGGTTTTGTCCTTCACTGCTGTTTTTCAGTGCACAGCAAGTTATTTTCCTTAATCTCCTCACAACATCATTTGTATGCACTTCAGCAACCTGAGCAGAGGCTGGGCCATGGAATCAGTTTGGGAGGAATGAGCAGCTTTTTGGTAAAAAATCAGCAGCTGTAGAAAATAGAGCAGTGAAGAGCAGTTCAGCCTAGACAATACAGAGCAGAGGACAGGAAAACATCTATACAATTAGCCATTGTTTGCTGGGAGTGACTAACTCTGTGCCCTCAGCCAGGGCTAATGTGCCTAAGCTGCCTCTGAGGCTGCTATAGACCCAGTGTCAAGTGAAACTGGTGACCAGTCACTGAGTAGTGGGCAAGGACTGTGCCATGGATGGGCACCAAACAGAGCAGAATCATTGGTGACTTCAGGTATGCCCTCTGTGGTTTAATCACCATTCAGGCTACAAAGTGGAAGTTTTCTGACAGGAGAGGCTTTGATATGCTGAATGCACAATAAAGATTGAAAAATAAAGATAAAAATGCAGCCAGCCTATGGAGACACAAATGGAATAAGTGCCCAAGGGGAGATTCTAATGAAAGAAATATCCAAGGGAGTTCAGAGCTATAGGCAGCTGAACAGTAGCTCCAGGGGGCTGTCAAGAGACATCCACCTAGATGACATCTCTATCTCCAAGAAACAACAGGCAAATAATGGATATTTTTATCCTTAATTCACAGAATTTGAGTCAGTTGTGTAGCTGTACCTAAGGCAGCCTCATTTCACAGTAGCTCCCTGCCAAGTTCCTAGCAGTGGCCCTGGAGCCCCGTGTGGTACAGCAGGGGCTGCAAACCCTGAGCCCAGATTCTGTGCAACTATGTTTGTCTCCTGCTTCTGTGCCAACGATTGGGGAATCACTTTTGGAGTCGATTGGTGCCTACATGAGCTGCAGATACAGCAATACACTTCATGGTCAGAGTCGTTCTGACACCCTAGGTTAAAAAAGAGTTTGGACACTCTGTGAAGGACCACTTTCTGCTGAGAGGCCAGCGCAGGAAAACAAGCCAAACCCATGTCCAGTTCCTCCCTCTAGCACATGCTAGACCTTCCCTCTGGGTCTAGGACAAGGACCCAGACCATGGGCTTTGTCACATGCCTTTGTGTTGACATTTTAATAAGAACTCTGAAGTCAGATGATGAGCTGTTTGTCACTTCTTCTGCATGTATCATCTTCCTGCCTGCTGTTGTGCCAGTGACGTTATTGTTGTTATTGAGCTGGAGGAGAGGGTTGGGAGTTCAGAGCCTGAGAGGGAGGAAGAAAAGAGTGGGAGGAGCGAGGCTTGGGGCTGCATATCCAGAGCTGCATCATCAGGGCAGGGAGAGTTCAGCGAGGAGATTTGTGGTGGTCACATGGGATTTGCTGGGGGAGGAGAACTCACCTAGCAATGCGCTAACAGGCATCAGACCAGGGATGAACCCTGAAACTCCTCCCTCATCTGTCAATAGAAATTCAAATGAGATGCTGGCTCAGCTGCCTCCTGTATAGTCCTGGAGGTGGAAACAGAGATTTACAGGACAAGAGGAGTTTGAGATCAGTCAGAATGTGTTGGTGGCCTGTGTTGAAAGAGGCTAGACAATTTGCTCTCTTTTTTTCCTGGAGGAAGAGTCATCTACATCACTACAGAGCTTCAATTCACTTTAGCAACTGCTATGCCGCAGGCAGTTGGGAAGCAAGGAGGCCACACACAGGTATTACAGAAAGGCACAATGCCATGAAACCAGAATTTTCCTGTGATCTAAACCCTGGTATTCCTTCAGTCTAGGCTATTTGCTATGGCACTGCATGAAAACAGTGCTTTCCTTCTGACTCACCCTTCCTGAGGCCCTCTGGCACTCCCTGCAGCCATGGGGAAATGCTGACATGTAGTAGGACAGAGAGAAACAGGTTGAAGATGATTCCTTTACAAACCTTATCCATGTGAGCTAGTGAAGTCTGGGACACACCAGTCTGTGCCATCCCCACCCTGGGCTGCTCTATCCTTAAGAGATTTAGGCATGGACCTGTTGGAGCTCACCGTCAAGCAGTGCAGGTCACACTACACCACACTGAGTAGTAAAAGCTGGGATGTGAAATAATCTGCCAGAGTTCTTGGGGGCACACTTTGTTTATCCACACTCAGCCCCTACTACTACACAAATAAAAGATCACCCTTGGAAAACTTCAGCTTCTCTGGATGAGGCATGTAAAGAGGGAATTCTTTGATACACTACCATTCATTATCCCCAGGGTAGCAATGATTTATTTTTGTGCTGATTTGAGCATGAGGATGTATTCATTAATTCTTTTGCTGGTCACTGAATAACTGTGAGCCCAACTACTCCTAGAAAAAAACCCCAAGATATTCCAAGTATGCATCAGCTGAGTAACTGGGCTAAAATTGGCTGGCTATTTTGGCTTGTTTGTTCCAGGCTTACCAGTGAGAGGACTGGAGGAAATGGCCTCAAGTTGCACCAGGGGAGGTTTAGATTAGGTATCAGGAACAATTTCTTCCCAGAAAGAGTTGTTAGGCATTGGTACAGGCTGCCCAGGGCAGTGGTGGAGTCACCATCCCTGGAGGGGTTTAAAACACATAGATGTGGTACTTAGGGACGTGGTTTAGTGGCATGGTTGTGGTAGGTTGATGGTTGGACTTGATCTTGGAGATCTCTTCCAACCTTAATGATTCTGTGATTCTGTTTGCAGACAGCTCCCTCCAAGTGCCTGCCGTTTTGAAAGGTGCACTCAGTTTGGCACATGAAGTGACAACGCTTTCTGCCCCTCGTTCTTCAACTGAGATGTTATAAGCAGGGCAGTAATCCAGCTCCGACAGGGGCAGTCACGAAAACGATCATTTCTCTGGTCTTACATCTCACAGTCACTTAAAGAACGGGGCAGGGGCCGCTCGGGAGAGGGAGACGAGACAGCGAGGGAGGGAGGGAGGAGGAGGAGCAGCAACGCTGCCATCCCCGCAGTCCTGGGTGGATTAAGTGCCTGCTCATGCTGTATTTATAACTCCTGAGTCACGCTGGGGGAGGGGGGACGGGAGGGTGGTGTCCAAATAACAGAAAATAAAAAATTACAACCAAATATTCATTTGACGATTTGTCGCCGTGCGTGAGCTGGAAGGTGGGACACCCCTTCGTGCCCCCCCTCTAGCCGCGGTGGGAAGGGGCTGTGCCTTCCCCACAGCGAGAGACAGCCCCGGCGGGGGGTGGGATGAGGGGTGAGAGGCGGAGGAGGGGCGTTGTGCCTCCCTGTGACTTCACGGCGCCCATTTTGGCTCCCACGGAGTGGTGAGAGCTCCCGCAGAGCGGCTCCGGGTTGCGCTTGCGCTTGCAGGGGGAGGTGAAGGGGCTCGGGAAGTACCTGGGCGGTAGGGGAGGAATCCGCGGCGGCAGGAGCGGCAGCGGCGGCAGTAGCAGCAACAGCAGCAGCAGCCCTCGGGAAGGAGGGTACCAGGTCGGCAGCATGAAATTCCAATACAAGGAAGACCACCCCTTCGAGTACAGGAAAAAGGAAGGGGAGAAAATCAGGAAGAAATATCCCGACAGAGTCCCTGTGAGTGTGAGGCGATTGCGGTTGCCTGGCAGAGCTCCGTGCTTTGTGTTCCTTGCCGGCTGTCATCTGCTTGTTTGTGTTTTGTTTGATTTTATTTCCTTTTTGGTTTATTTTAGTTTATCTGAAAAAGACGTTAGTAAAGAGGATTGCGCTCTTGGTGAGCTGATCCAAATTCCAGGCTGCTTTTCTCTTGAGCACGAAGCTATGGCTGTTCCTTATGTAAGAAGGTCTGGACCGGTGGGTGGGAGCCATGGGGTTGGGGTGTTTTTTTGGTTGGTTGGTTTTGGGGTTTTTTTTTTTCCCCCCTTTTTGGGGGGATCCGCAGTAACTCGACGGCGATAATGATGCTGATCTTTTTCTGTCGGCCTGCGTTCGCGGGGCTAGGGATTGGGGAGGGAGGTCTGGAAATGGAGGAGAACAATGAGTGGGTTAACCGGGCAGACCTTTCTTCAGAGAAACCAAAGTCTATATCCGTGCCATCTGATGCTTGCCCTTTTTTGTTTTGCTTTCTTTCTGCCTGTCTTTTTCGATCTAGTCTTGCTCTGTTCTTTTCCTTTGCATCAGAGGAAAATGTTTCTCAGTCTTTGTACCCTCCCGTTTAAATCATACTGTGGAAAAAAAGTCATCGCTTGGAAAACAAGGTCATCTTCTAGCTAAACTTTGCTTCCCCATCCTTAGGTGATTTTGGAGTGCCTGTGAAACACTTACAGCTTTATAATTACTAATAATTGGGGAGGAAAATGATGAGCTGAATGAATTGTGATTTATTTATTTATTTGGTTGGTTTTGTTCCCTTTTAATAAACGTTTTGCAAACGTTCTTTCTTTCCATTCCCACTGGAGAGGTCTGTCCTAGATTTACTGCCCAGGGGTACTGCCTGCAAAATAACTTAGACTCCCCTGTAAATCTAAGGACAAACAAAGGGGCAGTTCCACTACATGTTTTCCCTGCAGGCTAACACACCTTTCCTCTTTGTTTTGTTTCTTGGGAGTGGCCCTCCTCCGGACATGGAAGAGTTGTTGGAAGTCAGTATTTGGGTGCATTTGCCCCAAAAACATGTTAGGACCCCTGTCATAGCATAGCAGTTGAGCATGCAGCAGGTCATTGGTGAGGTGTGCACTGTTCTGTGGTAGATGATAAGGATTGCAGAGGGCTCTGTAGGTCAGGAGTGAGACAAGCTGTAAACCGAGGATTAACAGGGCAGCAGATCATGATGGATGTGTCTGGAAGAGCCATGTGGGGAGCCCTGGACCAGACCTCGTCTGGCAAGAGGTAAAAGAGGTCAAGATGGGAGGACATCAGCAGATCTTCATGGGGAAAGCCAGGACCAGAATAACAAGATGTGCTCTAGTTAAGGATAAGGGAAAACAATGCCTGGCAAGGCTCAGATGTGAATTTTCAGCTGCCTGTTGTCAGAGTTGCATATGGAGCAAGTGACTGCAGCAGATAACTGTTCTTCACATCACTTCTGTCTCTGCCCTTCCCAACAGCAGGATCCTTGAAGATGACGTCCTTTTGGCTGCCTACACTGCAGTGCCCTGATACATCTCAGCATTTTGCTGAGATGATACTGTTGGCACAGTCCCACACCACCACAGTTACCAGCCAGCAACAACAGGCATACAGATAATCTGTATCTGCCCTTTTGATGTTTTTTATGATGTTGGTTTGTGTCTATGATAGATTTAGTGCTCCAGAAGAGATATCTGTGTTCTCAGGCAAAGTGACTACTGTTGATAGTCACATTAGCAGAGCACCTCTGTTTCTTCCCTGCCTCTTTGCAAGAGGGAGATCTCTCTAAGCTCTGTGGTGATCTGAATCTTTCCTAGGAACTTAGCAGCCCCAGTAGTCTCACCTCATGAGAGGTATGACTTCCTAATCTAATGAGCAAGCTCAAAGCTACTCTTTTGAGTCAGGATGGTCATATTAGTGCTGCTAGGTACCAGTTGTGCTTGTCAGTAGTTCCTGAAACTGGAGGCAAGGACTAGAGTTTTCTCTGTACTGTGGTTTATTGTGTTTGATATTGCCTTGTTGGATGTGCAGCTAAAAAATGTGGAAAGTGCTGTTGCTGTTCTGCCTGCACCTGTTCAGTGAGGTTGTGGAACTGTCTTTCCTTCATCATACCAACTGCATCTTGTACAGGGATGCATGGCTTGCATACTATCCTGCTATCACACCACAAGGAGCTTCAGTGCCTTATGGTGACTGAGGTGCTTGAAGCTCTTGAATTAGCAGAGGCAACCATGTTCCTATTTTTAAAACAAACTGAGAATTTTCAGGGGATTCTGAATGTGTTGGCAGCATCCAAATGGAGCCCAGGGAAGATATGGCCAAGCTAGCATCTCTACAGTGTGACATGCTTGGCAGGCATTCACTTGGATCTAGAAGGAATCAGGGGAGCATCACACTTTGTCCAAGCTAAATACACCAAGCTCATCACTGCAACATTTTTCTCTGACACAGTGTGTCACTGACAACACCATTTTGCTTCCACAGAAGGCTTAGTCCACAGCAATTCAGCATTTTCTGTTTCATGGCAGATACAGTTGCTGATTTGGGTTGCCACAATGCTCTGGGAACATGGAGCACTTGGGGTATTTACAACTGTAAGGTCTAAAAGAACTTCAAAGTTCAGATGTAGAAAATCCTGCTTCTTATTTAGATGGTCAAAATGGCTTCTGCAGACCAGCAAGCCACATAGATTGAATCATGTAATATATCCCTTAGCAGCTCAAAACCATTTTAGCACCAAAAAACCCAACCCAACCAAAAAAACCCTGCCTGTAGTTTTTCTTGTGCACAAACCCAGTAGTTCCAAAGGTTTACCAGGCTTTTATGGAAGAAGATCAGGTCACTTTGGAATACTTCTGCTTCTGAGGCCAACATTTGGCCTAGCATACAAAATTTTTCCTTCAGCAGAAGATCTCTTGATCTGTTTGAATTTAAAGCTGCTGAGCTTCATATTTGCCTATGTCATAATGACTTTGGAATATTATGAGGCTTAGGATTTTGTGTCCAAGGTCTCCATGGGTCCAGTTGCCAGCCTGGTTTTTAATTATTAGATTCTAGGAATAAGGAAAGGTCCATAACTATATGAAGTAGGGAAAATAACCTTCAAGGATATGATTTTCAGAGTAGAAGATAATTACTGAAGAACTAGGGATTTTAAAAAAGCCAACCCAAACCAACATTCCCCAATGAACTGTAGCTCTTCAATTCTTGACTTCATTCTAGAGCAATTGGTATTGGTTAATGTAGAAATTAGGATGTGGGGCTACTGGGAGTAGGGCTGATTTGTGCCAGGCAGTTTGGAACTGTAACCTGGAAACAGTTCCATTTACTTGTGATACTTCTTGTGTGGATTAGTCTCCTGGCAGCTCTTCACACTACATTAACCTGCATTGGGACCATCAAGGTGACCTGATTTTTAATTTTTTTTTGTCCCTTGGCCATTCTAGTTTATTTTTATGTCTGTTCCAGTCTCTATTTTTTACTCACTGTGCTTACTGCTGTGGTCCTAGGCTCCCAGCACAGCTACTGCCAGTCCTCTTCTCCCCTCTGTATTCTTTAATGTTGTGTATTTGTTCTAAACACATTTCCATCTTTCTCAATATCTTTACCCACTGATGGGTTTTGCTCCATTTCATTTTATAACATTCATGGGTTGTTTCTTGCTTTCTGTCACTCTCTCCCTCCAGGTAATTGTTGAGAAAGCACCAAAAGCCAGAGTACCTGACCTAGACAAAAGGAAGTATCTTGTGCCTTCTGACCTCACAGGTAACAAAAGTCTACCTGCTTTCTTCCTGATTTTCAGTCAGAAGCTCTCAGAAGTGCTTATTACTCTGTGGTCAGCACCAAGAAGATATCATGACCCCAGTTTACCTGGCTGTCCTTGTTATATTGTGTACCTTACAGCCAGGATTACAACATGCAGAATTCCCTGAGATCCTCTGAGGTATCCCAGTGACTTAGCTAACATGCATGTGTCACAGGTGACTTCAAAGCATGATGGAAATAACTGAATTGTGTATCATAGGCAGGAGCACAATCATCAGAGAGCAATGACCTAGCTGCAGGGTTGCCAGAGGCTGCATCCTCATGGCAGGAAGAGAAGAGTTCTTGAAATAGCCCAGTCATTTTCCACACAGAGTTCCTTTTCCAAATGGTCATGACCATTTTTTGTGACTACATTTGTTTCCATTTGAGAACATGAATGAGTTAAAGAACAGCATTTCTTTGGCTTGCAGTGTCCAGAGGATTGCAAAATACTCTCTTGTGCAACCTACCTCACCTAAATAGTAAGGGATCTGTTTTCAGGTTGCTGCTTGCTTTCTGCATTGTTCATTTTTCCCTACTTTGCACCTCCACCACCAAAAGAAAACAACCATGGGTAGCAAAAAAAAACCAAAACCACCAAAGCAACCCCAAATGTTCCATCTGCATCTAACAGACTCTCTTCTGTTCCTGCTCAGTTGGCCAGTTCTACTTCCTAATCCGAAAGCGGATCCACCTGAGGCCAGAGGATGCCCTCTTCTTCTTTGTCAATAACACCATCCCTCCCACCAGTGCTACCATGGGCCAGCTCTATGAGGTAAGCCTGGCCTCCCTCTTTCTCCTTCTCTTGGAGTCTCTGGAAGATTGCATATCCTCACTGAAGGACAACTGAGCACTGCTCAGCTGGTCCTGAGTGCAGCTTAGTCACGGATGCCTGAGTAAGAAGCCTCTTGGTCTGGGCTGTATCCCATCATCTAGTTAGGGAAGCTCCATTCTGCTATCAAGAGGAGCCTGGGGAGCCTCCTCCTTTTTAACTGATCATAGAATCATAGAATGGCTGAGGTTGGAAGGGACCTTAAAGATCATCTAGTTCCAACCCCCCTGCCATGGGCAGGGATGACACATGCACTAGAGCAGGTCATCCAGGGCCACATCCAGCCTGGCCTTGAACACTGCCAGGGATGGAGCCTCCACAACCTCTCTGGGCAACCTGTTGCAGTGCCTCACCACCCTTTGGGTAAAGAACCCCCTTCTCATCTCCAGCCTAAACCTCTCCTCCTTCAGCTTGTAGCAATTCCCCCATGTCCTGTTGCAATCAGACCAGGAGAAAAGTCTCTCTCCTTCTGCCCTATAATCCTATGATTGTTTGCTAGTGAAAGGGTTGTCCTATCAGATGGTAAATAGTTGCCCCAGCAGTGATACACTGGTCCTGCTACTTCAATTAAGTGTTAATTGAAATTAACACTTCATTATCTATGTTTCAGAGGAAAGACTATGTTGGGGAGGGAGTGGGGTGGTGGGGTAGGTGAAGGTGGGACAGACACCATAGAGCAGAACATTAGCTTTCCTGTTTATACTCAAAGATTTCCTTTTAGCCAACAGAAGAACACAATATCACTGGGCAACCACCTATAAATATGTTGTCTAGGAACATTTATTCTTTGTTCTGTCTACTGTGTATGTGAGGCCTTGTAGGACACTGTGAACATTGCTGCCTGACATTTCTATTGAGGAGTGTCATTTGATTGACCTTAAAAGCATATTCTGTGCCCATCAGAGGAATGTTCCTCAATTATATAGCCATTAGAGTATGGCTGGTTTGCAGCCTGGATTGATTTCTCCTTGAATTCTCCTTCTGCTGTGTTAATGTGTTTCAATAGGGGAGCTCCAGTGTGGTTCTCTGAGCCTTGTTTGACCTGTCACTGTTTTGACAACAACTGGCCAATGTGTGTGTGGACTGATGGAGATAGTGGAAGGTTAACACCTGCAGGGAGTTTTCCAAAGCTGTCCCCTTCCTCCAGAGCTGAGATCAGGACTCTGCTCCTGGTACTCTGCAGACTTCTTGTTGTCAGTGTAGTCACTTAACATCTCAGCTTTACTGCCCACACATAAAGCAGGCCTAGAAATATAGCCATCTGTCCAAGTGTTCTGCAAGATGTCCATATAACCACATTCACCAAATACTAAAGTATCTAGAGGTGATTTTTGACTTGTTAAAGCCTTCCAAATCTCTCTTCTCAATCTTAAGGTCACACCAGTGCTGAGACTCTGCTGCATAGCCTGCAGCAGTCAGAGCTGTGTCTGTTGCATGTGTGTTTGCAGCACATTCTGACTGTGGCTTTTCAAGTAAATTCACTGTTTCCAGAAATGCCACATGCCTGAATTTAGAAGGAGAGCTGTGGCCAGAGAGGGGGAGTTGCTGAACAGTCTCTGGTATGAGGAAATGGAGCCTTCAGTGTCAAAGGAGAGACGTAGCAAATGAGAGAGGATCTGCCCTCTTGCTGCTACAATGATCTCTTGGCTGGGCTTTTTCATATGTGAAGAGCTACAGGGCTTTGGTGTGTTACTTTCTCCCTTTCTCCCTTTGCAGGACAACCATGAGGAGGACTATTTTCTGTATGTGGCCTACAGTGATGAGAGTGTCTATGGCAAGTGAGCAGCAGCCCCTCAGGCATGCAGGCGAGATGGACTGCTGGAATGGATTTGTGGGGGGGAGTGTTGGAGAGGAGGAAGGAGGATGCCTGAGAAGAGGAGAAGAGGGCTGGAAGTGAACCACATGCACAATGCCATCACCTTCCATGCATTAATTATAACCATTATTTCTTAAATTGAGGGGAGGGAGGGGAGGGAGACAGGGCCTGAAAGGGTGAACTGAAAAGCTACCGTGAGGCTCTACCCTGCCAGATGGGCAGAATCCACTGTTAATAGTTCTTCTCTTGCCACAGCTAGAAGTAGTTCACCAGGCCTGGAGGCTGCCAGACAAGCCAGTGTGGTGGAGCTCCAGGAGAGTAACTGGGCAGGGTGGTCATTTCTGTGTAACCCTTTCACTGGATGAAGAAGGCATGCCATGTCTTGTCCACTGACCTTGTCACACCTTGCCCACAGCATGGGCTGCACTCCTGTGAGCATTCAGTGAGCTGTGAAACACTTGACTCTGGCTATCTCACAAGGCTGTCCTGTGCTAACAGTCCTCACTCCAACTGCTGCCTGTGAAGCCTTCCAAGAGTATTGTGTTGTCTGTCATTTCTATTCAGTATTAGAAGGGCTAACTCTGAGGGCTGGGGACTTCTCAGCTGGGAGAGGTGAAGGCTGGAGAAAAGAAGGAAGGATAATTGTTTTTTTCCTCTGTTGCTTTAGTTGCAAGTGCTGAACAGAAAGATTAGAAACAACCCTTGAGTTCTTTTCAGTGAAGTCAACTGAAAAAGTGTTAAGCACAGAGCTAGAAAGGACCTCAGGAGAATGCCTAGCCCCCTCCAGCTTTGAGACATGACTGAGTAGATAATACATGTCCACCATGGCTGCTCATCAAACTTGTTGGCAGTGAACTTGACTGAGGGAGATCCTGGAGGCTGCTCTGAGATTGTCTGTTCAGTTCCTAGCTAGCCTACAAGTAAAAGAGCTTTTTGGCTACCTAACTTTAGTCTCCCTTGCTGTGCATTAAGGCAACTAACTACTAATGGTCTTATTGTTGGTGAACACAGAAAATTCTCAGTGTTGTCCTTGTCCTAGTCTCCTGAAGATGGCAGAAGTCCTGTGGGGTTTTGCCTGCCCTTCCATGTGTCAGCCCTGGACAGCCCTTGCTCCACATGCACAAGCTGATGAAATCAGTCACTCCCATGTGTGTTTGGCTGGCTGGCTTTTTGTGACTGGACACCAGTGGCACTCTTTGCCACAAGAGAGGTGCATTTAGACTTGAAGGGGAAGGGGAAGCATTTCTCTGCAGTTTTTTATCTAAAAAAATCAGTGAACTGGACCTGAATTACTGTAAACATTCCTACACTGAAGAGAGGGACCACAGGGAGGAAAAGACAAGAGGGGTGACTAAGGCAGGCAGATCCCAAAACAAGTTGAAGATGTTTGCTCTATTTACATGAAGTTAGAGCCCAGCTCTCTGCATTCCTCAGGAGTAAGAAGTTCAGATGAGTGCTCCTTGCATTGTGGAAGACAGGGAATCAGGTTTCAGCTTTCTCTGCCTGTTATTCCATAGAGGTCCAGGAGGCTGAAGAGCAGGCTAGGAGTGTGAAGTGGGAGTATGTAGGAAGGTCAGGGAAGGCAATGTCCTGAGGCAGGAGGGCCACTGCCTCTGGGGTGTGGGAAGTAGCAGCAGAATGGGAGAGAAGAGAGGGACTGCAAAGGAGGGAGACAGAGTAGCTGTAATGGGCAGAGAGACAGTGGGGGAACAGAAGGTGAAGGGAGTGGGTTAGTATCCTCAGGTTTTCACCCTGAACTTCAGGTTTGCTGTTCCAGCATGTCTTCTGTTGTGGTTTTAGACACAGTGGGCAGCTGAACACCACTCAGCTGCTCATTTGTTTCTCCCTTACTCTGGTGAGATGGGAAGGACAAAATACAACAGAAGGCTCAAAGGTCCAGGCTAGCAGGGAGGACTCATTCACCACTTTTGGTCATGGGCAAAAGACAGAGCAGGCATGGGGAAAAAAAACCACCCCAAATTTAATCTAAACAAAACAAAATCATAACCAAACCAGCCATCAAATGAGGGCAGGGTGAGAATACATACACACAAACCTTACATACAGCAGTTACATGCCACCTCTCCTTTCTCCTGAGCTCTGGTTCTCTTCTGCTGCACAAAGGTACTGGGAATAGGAGGAGTAGGACCCAGGTCTGTCCATGCTGTTCTCAGTCTGTCCTCTTCAGGGGAAAAGCCTCTGACCATCCTTCCCTGTGACAAAGTGGCATCCCTCCCCCAGGGAACAATCCCTGCAGGCCTTTCCCAGGAGTCAGGACATCCTCTGGGGGAAGAACCCCATGCTCCAGTGTGGACTCCTTTGGGTGCTCCACGAGCTGCAGGGCAAGCTGCCTGCTGGCCACCTCCTCTGCAGGGCTCCAAAGGCCTTGTCTGCCACCTCACCACATGTCAAAGGGAAATGGCTTCTCCAGGATCTTCCCCTGAACTGCTTCCTTCTTCACTCTGCAACTCTGGGGAGAGGAGGGAAGAAACCACTCTCTCTCTCTTTCTCTCTCACCCATCTTGCAAAACAAAAGCCAAAGCAACTGAACAGAAACCCCCCCCAACAAGATGGGATTTTTCCTATCTTAAATATGCTGTCTGCAGAGATGCTGGTTGGCTTAACCCCACCCAGAAGCAGGAATGACACCAAAGCTGGGGGAGTTTCCCTGAAACTTCTTCCCCCCCAGTACTTCTTCATCTAGAATAAATGTGTTTGGGTGAGCTGTACCTACTGCCAACTTGGATAACTTCAGTTTCTGCCTCCAATGCTCTGTCTTCTCTTTTTGGCCCACTCTCCTCTGATTAGCAGGCTCTTCTTCCATCCTTTGGGGGAAAAGCTGTAGCAGTCTCTTTGTTTTAGAAAGCTCTGAATGTTCTGAAGCAGATCCAGGAGGCTTTCTAGGGGAAAAGACAAGATGCAGGCAGATGGTGTGCATCTCTGCTGCTGTCCCACTTGCTCACACATGTGCTGAGTCAGATGAGCCTGTGCTTAGAGATGCTCAGGGGAGAAAGAGTTGGCATCTGGGGTGTTGAGTTTTGTGTCCAGACCTCCCCTTCCCTCCCACTGCTGGCTTTAGAAGGGACATGTGGGACTAATCTCAGCTGTTTGTCACATGTAGAGTTTACAGTTTAGTTCCTTTATGATTCTTTTAACTGGATTGTGGCATTTCCTTCTCTTTTTGTGCTAGCCCACTATTGTATGAGGTAATGATGGTAATTCTTTCTTGTGTTGGTTAGCTGCAGGTTCTTGTATAATAAAGTTCATACTACTTGAGCTAAATCAACCAATCAATAAAGATGCATTTGCAAACCACAGCCTTGGGCCCCAATGGGGAACTCAGCATTTCTTTCCAATGTGGGTTGGTAAATAAAGGGACAGCTTTGTCAGAAATTCTTCCTGCTACCTTTTCCCAGAACCCTAGATTTTCCTGTCTACCAGGACAAGTCACTTCTCTCCTTGGTGTGCTGTGTCTTGCCATGCCATCAATGGGAACTTTAATTAGACTTGGATGAGATGAGAAGGTGCTAAATATGATTTCCCCAGTCCAGAGGTGAAATGTTAGCCTGTGCTCAAAGGCTGTCACCTTTATTCTGTGGATTGTGGAAATGAGACTGGAACAAAGCCTGGGGGAAACCAAGGGCTCAGCTGGTTTAGAAAGATTCAGTAATTAATACCCTGCCTTGGTCACTACCACAGCACCTGGGATCCTCTCTCCAGTTATCCTGGTGCTTGCTCTGGAAGAAAATATTCTCCTGGAGTAGAGACTACCTAAGGAAAAAGACAGCCTTAGGGCATTAGGGCTTGTCAACATCCCCAGGAAGGATAGCTGAGCTAATGTAA
Organism: Galbula dea; assembly: GCA_013399015.1. Classification (NCBI taxonomy): domain Eukaryota; kingdom Metazoa; phylum Chordata; class Aves; order Piciformes; family Galbulidae; genus Galbula; species Galbula dea. The sequence continues at coordinate 479,551 of VWZX01002955.1, read as the reverse complement.
CAGGTCCCAAATTATGCTAAAGACTGATGTTTTCCATAAAACAGTCTGAGATAAACCAAACACTGATTAAAACAGCAGTAAGATGGCCAGAGGGAGAAATCCCAGCTCATTCCTGCCATTCAAGCTCAGATAAACACTCCCCCAGGATAAGCCAGGGTGTGTGACCAGAGAGCTCATTGCTGGCAGGGCACTGGCAGGGCTGACCCAGGCAGAACACAGCTGACCATGAACAGCAGCTGCCCCAGCTTGCACTGCCTATCTTTAGGAGGATGGTGCAAGTCCCATGCTATTTGTGTTCCTGGGAACTTGCAGGTGTCCCAAAGCACAGCCCATGCCTGGAGATGCATACAGGAATTGGTTCATCCTCTCCTCTAAAAGCTTGGATCTTGCAGCAGCTTTCTGGAAAGTAAGGGTCTGATTCTCCCTGGTTTTGCACTCTGGCCAATGGCATCTGGATGCTGCCTTGTTCTCTGGGAATTAAAAGGTTGTTCATAAATGCTATAAATAGTGATATGTGGAAATAGCAGGAGAACCAAAATATCCTCATTTTCAAGTGAGGGCATTGGTAGAACTGCATTAAGGTTGAAGGTACTGGATTATTGGCCAAAGGAAAAATGATCTGACTCATCATCTCCTGTCCACTTTTTTCCCCCCAGAGCTTTGACAGAGCTCAGGACCCTAGTGGGGCTTTTTTTGCCACAATCCTCTCCTCAAGCCAATCATCTGAGCAGTTCACTGCAGTCTCCACACATCACTCAGGAACCTAGAGAGGTTTCAGGAAGCAGCAGTGCCTCTTACCTTTAGCAGGACATTCTCCTAGCCCTTGGTGCACCTTACCATCCTTGGGACAATTCATATAACCTCTGCAGTCAGGATTCCTCATCTTTGCTAGCTTGATACTTGATCCCTTTGGAACAGTCTTCCATGTAGCAGCTCAAAAAATAAAACTCCAAAGAGAAACACATGAACAAATGATCTGGTCTGCTCAAATGAATGACTGGTTAAGGATCACCCCTGAGAAATACCAACTTCACAGTCCTCCACAAACTTCTCCAAATGGATTTTTTCTACTGAGCTGTGCTTCTTCATGAGCTGTTCCAGAGTGGGTGTTTTCTATGGGGTGTAGCCCTTCAAGAAGGGATCACTCCAGCATGGCTCCTCCATGGGGACACAAGTCCTGCCAAGAGATTTGCTCCAGCCTGAGCTCCTCTCTCTGTGACACCACAGGTCCTGCCAGGAGCTTCCCATGGGCTCACAGCCTCCTTCAGGCACATTCACCTGCTCTGCTCTGGGGTTCTCCATGGGCTGCAGGTGGGTATCTGCTCCAGCATTAACCTCCAGGGGCTGCAGGGGGGACAGTCTACCTCACCATGGTCTTCACCACAGGCTGCAGGGGAATCTCTGCTCTCCAGCACCTGAAGCACCTCCTCTCCCTCCTTCTGCACTGACCTTGGTGTCTGGGGGGGCTCTTTCTCCCCCATATGCTCACTCCTCTCTTTCAGCTGCTCTTGTGCAGTACTTTTTACCACTTCTTAAACATGTTATCACAGAGGTGCTACCATCATTACCAATGGGCTCAGCTTTGGCCAGAGGTGGGTCCATCTCTGAGCCAGCTGGAACTGGCTTTATAGGACACAGGAGAAGCTCCTGGCATCTTCTCATCACAAACTAGCCAGAGTTGGAAGGGACTCACCTAGTCCAGCTCCTGTTTAGGCACAGGACAGCTCCAGAGTCACACCATGTGCCTAAGTGCCACCTCTGTAGTCCCCCTGCTACCAAAACCTTGCCACACAAATACAACACACTTCTTGAACTCCAGTTTCCAACTGCCTTTTCTACAGCTTCCTAAAGCCACTTTGCTCCCAAATGACCACTGGCAGAATGATAGCAGCAGGTTGATTTATTAGTAAGAATGATAATAGTTTGTTGTTTCTGGCATGGAGGAGAGGTCTGGTGTATGTAATGTGTTTGAAAAAGAAAGGGATATCTCTCCCAACACACACACACCTCATTCTGAGCTTGCAAAGCATCTAGAAAAGGCAAACTCAGAAGCTTCTCCTTTACCAACAGGTGCAAGGGTCCTTCAGAGTACAGTGTATTCTGTCATGAGGCTGTGCACATCAACACCAGCAACATTTGCATAGAGTTCAGGCACCACTAGCTCAGGCACCTGCAGTACTGCATGACCATTGCTGGTCTTCATAGCTGTCTGTAGAGCCTGGATCAGGTCTGCTGGAGAAGGTCTGTTAGTTGCATTCCACTTCCAGCAGGACTTCATAATGCTGTACCTGGAAGGTGAAGAAGCAGGGAAGCACTGGGAATGAGAATCAGAGACTCATACACAGTTTTCCTACAGTCAGTTCAGCACATATGGAAAATGTCTACAGGCTTCCTCTGGTTCTGCTTCACCTTTCAATGACCCTTTGAAGTTTGCAGCCACATCAGAATGGGGGAGGACAAAGGTATCTGGCAAAGTTGTTTGCCAGGATGTCAACTGGGAGCATGGCAAAAGGGAAAAGGATTTGGGATTTGGTATTCTCTCTTGAAACAGCATTACAGAAGAAAAAGTCTCTGAATATTAAGAGAAGTTACTCCTCTGCCAAAGGAAAGATAATGTCTTAGGTGCTTTGCTCATTTCAGGGAGAATCCTGCCACTTGAAGAGTCCTACACCTTGCAGCAACAAAATGCAAAGGCAGATAAGAAAACAGAAACAAGAGCAATTTTGAAAAGCAGGAAAGAAAGGTTTGGGCAAAGCAAGTTCCATGCAGCAGAACCCAGTCAAATGTGATAGACAGGTGAGAACAATTTCCTCAGGTAACAGCTTGCTGTTCTGTATGGTCTAGACTTGGAGATCTCCTCTGTAAGATCTAGCTGTGTATGTCTCACTTCCATTTAACCCTGCAGGTCTCAAGATCCACTGTCCATAAAGCAAGTGGCTTACATGGCCTGCTGGCAGCTTGAGGGCTTCTTCATAATGTTCTGTCTCTGCAGGTATGGTAAGATGTCAGAAGGTGGCACTTCAGGATATGGTGGAGCACCTGGAAGGGCAAAAGGAATAACAGTAGAAAAACCACAAGGTACTGGTTGCAGTTAGCAGCTTCTGGGCCAGAATGCCTGCCTTCCTGAGCAAAACCCACTCTTTCTTAGCACAATTCACACTCCCTGCCAGAAAGGCTGAAAGTCTAAAGAAAGTCTAAAGTCAAGGCTTTGTAAGTTGGAAAAAAACCACAAGCTGCTTATTTAAATGGCCCAACTTTACATTCTAAAATGGGGAGATTTGGTGTCTTGTTAATTTACTGCTTCCTTAGATATTTTTTAGCATCAGTAAGTCTTCTTACCTAATGTAATCATTTCATACAGCAGAATTCCAAATGACCATCTGCAAGAAAAGAAAACAGAGCAGTGATAAGTTTCCACTTTAGCTAGCTAGTTAGCTTCAACATACACAAACAACTAGGCATGACTGCAGAAATAAGAGAAGGTATGAGCTGTAAAGTGGAGCATTATGCTGAGACTAAGATATTCCCTACAGTGAATGCCAGGGTGTGAAATGATACCTAAAGGAGTGACAGAGACAGTCCTAACACATAGATGAGCATCCAGTCCAAAAATCAAATCATACATGTCTGCCTTGATGCTGGGGGGCTTCTTCAGGAGCTGCTCTGGTGCCTGCCACTTGACTGGTACAACCTGTGTGATTGAGTGGGCACCATATGTGTGAGTTTCATAGGCCAGGCCCAAACCACAGAGCTTAGCAGTGAAATTGTGATGAAGGAGGACATTCCTGGCAGCAATGTCACCATGGAACAACTTCTTCTGTTCAAGGTAAGCCTGGAAAGTTGGAAAAGAAAGAGACCATCAGCATTTTCAAAGGCATTTTAATGGATATCAGTTTTCACTTAACTTATGCCTGCCTTGCACCCTGTGCATCACTCAACATTTGGCTCCATTTTAACAAAGCATATCTGCAGGAAGAGTTAGGCCACCACCTAGACTTGGGTTGCAATCAAGCAAGAAAGAAAACATGCCATGAATGTGACCAAACTTACCAGAGCTGCTGCAACCTGCTGTCCAACTTCATAGACTTGCCTCTCAGTGAGGTCATAGGGGACACCATCCATTTTCACTACATCCTAGAGACAAAGTGGTTCAAACAAATGCCATAGCTGTAGGATACTGGGGAATGTTTCCTTCTTATCTAATAAAATGAACACTACCTGATCTTACACTTCCCCAGCTCATTTCACAATGGGTCATACATGGACAGAAATATAAGGGTGTATGGATGGGTGATGTTGAGGGATGGATGGTGTTGTTGCGTAAAACAAGTCCACTGGAGACAACTGGGGAGTAAAGTGAAAGGTGGAGAAGAAGACATTGATAGCTTAGACAGAAATGAGCAGAATGACAGTGGAGAATTGCAATCCAAACAAATAAATGAAAGATACAAATGAGAATGATGAGTAGAAAAGCACATTTAGCAATGGTAACCTGGTATGAGACTAACAATCCATCTCCTTACTCCTCTGCCTGTAACAGTGACCCTAGTTGTATGCCCAGGTGGGGGAAGGAGAATCAGGGAAGCACACAAGCCTTTTCCTGAGTCATGTTCCAGCACCCAGGAACCAACCCCTGTTCTATTTCCTGCTGTGTCCATTGGAAGGGGGAGACAGCAGCTAGAAGCTAAACTACTTAAATGACAGCATAGAAAATGGATTAACTAGGTGTTATCTACATCTCACTCTTATTCCAGTACCTGCTATACCCTTCAAGGAACACCAGTGGCTTTCAAAGTGAGACTTAGCTTTACAAAATTACATCAACTTCTCCAATCTATACCATATCAATCAAGATATCCCCTAATCCTATTCCAGTTTAGGCTTGTGTAGAACTCCTTTGGGAGATGGAAATAATTTAGACTGATCTAGAGAGATGCATGGAGAGATTAAAAGAATGATCTGTGACTTATAGACTATAATAGATAGATACCTAAGGAGTTTAAGGAGATAACTCTATCATCACCTCTTTTAACTCACCTTCCTACATGTCCATAGAAAGGTCAGCAGGTCACCAAAAGACACATCTTCCATGATCATATAAAGTGGGAGCTGGTCTACACAGCACCCAAGCAATTCAACCAGGTTCTCATGATGGCCAAGATTCTGATGGAACTTAATCCTTCCAAGGAAATAATTTACTTCCTGGGGACTAGCCAGGTCTGAAAGAAGAAAGAAAACCTAAACCCACAAACCAAACCAACAAAACCCTACCATAACCAAAAAGATAGATAGATCTGTACCAAAGTGGACCCTGGCCATGTGCCTTACCTTGTGAGGCTTTCAATACTACAGGCTTAGCCTTCCTGGGGTTGCCAGTTTCCAGCTGTGCTCTGTAGATGCTCCCATAGCAGCCATGTTTCATTAGCTGCCAGGGGCCTGGGGAGAGCTTCTCTCGTGGTATCTCCAGCTCTTTCAGAGCCAGGGATGCAGAATGTAGCAGGTTCTCCATGGATGTCTCACTCAGCTGGATATAGTGCTTCTCTGTTGAGCTGGGTTCCTGCTGGTTCTTGTCATTCACTGCCAAAAGCAAACACACATGATGCATAAAGCCAGGCAGAAGGACTCCTGTAGTAGGTGGTGATGCCTGTCCTGCTACCCTCTGAGTTTTGTTCCATACTGTTTTGGAAATCAGGACAAAGTAAGGAACTGCTGTTGTATTTTACTTACCTTGACCCTTGAAGAGGAAAAGGAATTTATCTCCCACTCTATTTCATCAAAAGGCAAAATGAGTCTTGAGATCTCTACTATATTTAACTATGCAGTTAACACATTTGTGCTAGATTCCCATGTGCTGAAGCAATGAACATCTTCTTTTGTTACCAGCTACCACTTGTCATGAAAATGACATGCACAGGGTGTTCATGCTACCACAGTGTCAACTGAGCTGGAAGGGACCCACTAGGATCACTGAGTCCAGCTCCAGTTCCCACAGAGGCCTTGTGTTTGTTCTCAATCACAGGTCAAAGAGGCTTTTTCCTCTCCAAAACCAAAATCAGAACTGGATTTTAACTTCCCCCACACCAAGATGTTGGTGGTACCAACAAACCTTTCCCTACTCCCTCACCAATCCCTGTTCTTTTCCCTGCTGTCTTCACAGGAAGTGGGAGACATCAGCTAGAAAGTAAATCCCTTCAATGACACTACAAAAAATGGATTAACTAGGTGTGATCTACAACAAGACAACTCATAATTGCCCCAGTGAAGCTCTCTCTGCAGTAGCCTCTGACAGGCTGCTACACAAACACACTTTGCAGCTTTCAGGTGATGTTACCACACTGTTAAGCAGCCTTTATACAGGATGTTGCTTCAGGTTTTCTCAGCTCCATCTGTACTACAGATTCCATTACTACTACTGCAAGTGTGGTAAACCAGGGTGCCCAGTCTAAGGTTTGCATGATCACTGAATACCACCCAGGCTCTTCCTAAATACTATTGCTTGGCTGTTGCTCAAGCAATGGGGAAATAGGACTGACTTCTGGCCACCGAAACCAACACTTCCCTGGAGTTGAAAAGCATTTTTTTTACCTTGGTGTCCAAGTGCTGCTGCTGATTGCTGCTGCTTTGCTTGCAAGCTTCGACAGTGGAGCCAAAGGATCACAGTTAGCACGATGACAAAAAAGCCCACGAGGAGAACAGGGACAACAATCACTTCAGTCTGGTACTCACGCAGAACTGCCAGCAGAAAAAGAGAATGGGAAGCCAAGGAATAAGCAGCACTGCCTGATGCACCCTGGTTCTGTGTAACAAAGCAGTAATTACACATTTCAGCAACTTTCAACCCCCAAAGCATCTGTACCTATCCTCTGCTCCTTGGGAGAGCAACTGAATACTGGTGGTGCTACAACCCTGTTTTTTAAAGGTGCTGAGTATATAAACTGCATGAAACCACTGAGACTCCCACATCTAAGGTCACTTATTTAGATGAAAACCACTGGAGACTCCCACATTTAAGGTCACTTCTTTAGATGCCTTAATACAGAGGCCAGGAATTGTAGCCATGTGTAAGTATCATCCACCAGGGAAACAGAACCAGCCCTGGCAGAAAGGTAGCAGGGAGATGAGAAGGGCTAGCTAATGTTATGCCATCACAAATATATGTGCAATTACAACTTCAGCTCCTTCCACTAAAATGATAGGAAGCACTTTAGAGAAAAGAGGGTGTGGCCACCTGGTTTGGAATTTGGCCCAAAGACATTGCAATTAATAAGGATGTTGCAGTGTAATTAACTCTCTTATGCCCCCAGATTTGGAGGTGGTGCTATTTTTGCACAGGCCAAGACCACATTTCAGTTCCTAAAGACAACAGAAAGCCATGAAATCCAAACCTCACAAGCCTGGTCCTTAGGGAAGCTGCAGGGAGTCTTTGCTGCTTAGGTCTCATTCAAAGTAGAAATACTCTGAAATGGCTAAAATGATGGGGGCTGGGATACAGGTGGAGGAGGGGAAAGGGCTTGAGCCACTTTTTAGTAACACAAGCATGTGAAAGCTCATTACTTCAAGGAACCTGTGACTCTTACCACAGAGCTTGTCACTGCTGTTGCATTCCAGCAGCATGCGTGTGAACCTCTTCACATCCCCTGCCATGGCCAGCTCCAGGCACGTGGGTCTCCACCCTCTGTCCTCTGCACAGACATGAGGAATAGTAATGACCTTTATTAGGAGAAAGGATGATTGATGAAGTAAGAAGTGAGCTGAACGTGGACCTTTCTATCCCTTCTGATCAGTGGTTGTGTGAAGAAGCAGCACTGGGACTTTGAGGCTTAGAGAAGGAGACAGGACATCGACTACCACATCCTATCAATGGCAACCTGGAGGACTAGAGAGAATTCAAGATTAAGCTTGTCCCACAGTGTTTCACAAGCAGTGGGGTACCCCTAGGCCTAAAGGCTGGCCTATGCACAAAACCTCATAGTTAAGGACTTAATTCTACTCAAAGAACTGTTAATACAGCTAATACACCTCTAGCTAACACACTTCTTAGATCCCAGAATGCCTCAGCCTTTTATCTTCTGGTATATAACAAATGAACAGATCAGTAGCATGCATACAAAAAGTCTGTCATTGTTGACTACAGCCCCTGCCACAACAGTACCATTGCTCCCCAAAGATAAGGAGAAAAAAGCTCTTGGCATTAGGGCTCTCTGGTACCAGATCCTTAACACTGTCAAATCTAGATCTCATCTGAAGCACTCCATCTGGAGCTACTCTTTCTAAACTGCAAAAATCAATGTGGTGAATAGTGCTGACTGCCAGAAAGGCAAGGTATGTAGATTTAGCCACTGTTGCTTATAAACACTGGCAAAAATCCAAGAGCTAACAGCTTGACAAATAGGATCATCTAGAATGTCTTATAGACATTGAGCCTTTTATCCTGTAACTACTTTATTTTCAGCTATGAGTTGGAGGCAATTAACCTGAATGGTAAATGTTAATAGCAACATAGGGCATTCTTCCTGATATTAACATGGGTTGAGAGAAGCTGGTGATGGATGAAACATTAAAGAGAGTTCACTCTCATGCTTAAAATGAACAGGTGAAACGATGCTTTATCCTAGTTGCACAACAGAGGCAGCAGAAAGAGCAAAATGGGATAGATCTGCACTTCAAGGCTGACTAATACACAAGTCCAAAGCCCCATGTCCAAGCTAAATATACAGCAAAGACCACGACATCTAGAAACAGCAGAAGCAGCTGCCCTTAGAGCAGGAAAGATACAAGGCAAAACCTTATCAGGAGCTAAACCACAATGAAGAGCATGTGCAAACCCCTACTAGCAGACTTCCTGGTGAACCCTGCACCCAGCAGCACTTTCCCAGCCTAGCAACAGCACCACGTTCATGAGTTCCTGTAGCTACCCCCCCGCTGACACTGACTGCTCCTCTGGGCACATTTGCCACCAGGATCAACACTGGGGGAAAAGCTGGGGTTTTGTTCTCAGCCATGTTTTGTTTGCCAAGCTGTTCTGCTGCCCTGGCAATCCAGACAAAGCACAGAGGGTAACACAAGGACAGGAATAAGCAGCTGTGAGGGCTACTTCAGGAAAGCCCAATAGTGAATGTGAATATGGTTTTGTGAATGCAGCTGAGCTGAATGAAGTGCTCACCAAGGCCAAAAGAAGTGAGCATCTCTTCCCTCTGCTCTCTTTCCAGTCCCTGTTTTGCACCTATGCCACTGATCACATGGTAAAGTCAAACCATGTGTCAAACCCTTAACCTAGGAGGAAAAATTCACTGTTCTTTTGCCCTGGAAGTTCCCTGCCATTTCAGTTCACCAAGCAACTCAACAAGAGCCAGCACAGGCTTGAGGAAGTGGCAGGAGCCCACATGCAGAAGCAGGAACAGGGAAAATGGATCTCCTGCCATCCAGGGTGGTGAATGACTAATTCACCTCAAGCTGTATTGTGAAATCACTCCCTGTGTCAGCACAGATCCACAGGCACTCTGTTCCAGGATAAGCCCTGCTATGATGTTTCCAGGCCTCTGTCATTCATCCTCACATGGATGCTGTCCCCTCAGTGCCAGTACATGCATTCACATGGCACTGTGGTAAACTGGATAGGGAAAGGTGATTTGCTGCTCTAAACTAATCAATCCTCTCTCACATTGGATGGATTTTCATTTCTCATCAGGCTCAATTCATGCTATTTAAAGGGCCAGGACATAACAGTCAAGTAGCCTGAGTGACAAACACTCTGGTAAAGACTGAAAAGAGAAATATCAACTCTGAAAGTCCATGGAGTATAGGGAATCAGCTTGAGAACTGCATGCACAGAAACTGCCTGCTGTTTGCTCCTGCCATGTTCAGGAAAATCAGGTGTTGTACACATTCACAGTGAGTACACAGTGTTCCTAGTCAATATGTCTGACTAGGGAACTAACATCAGTTCTATCATCAGTGCATAGCTGTAAATCCTTCAGTACTAGTTAGTTATTCTGTCTAAAGAAGCAGCTGATTAAGTTTATTAAGGCCTTAGTAACCAATTCCAACAGCCTGGCAGATCATGACATCTTTGCAAGGTTTTCCTGGCCCATCAAGACATCTTATCTCTCACAGTAAGGCACCTGGGGGTTACCAAGCAGCATCTCCAGCTGTGTGGAATGAGAAATTCTGCCCAGCCAGCCCAGGTTACAGAACACCAGAGCCATCTCACTTCTGTCCTGAAAAAGCATTACTGATAATGCTGTTTGCAGTTTGCTGTAGTAAGATCTCAGCTATAAAGCTTTGGTACTCTAACTCACTTTTGCAACAGCTGCTAGCTGTAACATCCCAGAAGAAAACAAAAAAAATCACATCCAGTGACACAAGATTTTTCTCTTAGTCCCAAAATAAAACCAGTTCTTGAACATCAAAACCAGTAGCTGAACATTACACCTAGGCTAGCTGCTACTGAAGCATATTAAAGGAGTGAAAGAAAATTAGGCTGACCACTTCTGAAATGCTAGATCATGGAGAAAACAGCAAATCATGAGGTCCTTGCAAGTGAATTACTTAGGGCAAACTTGGCTCCTTTTCAAGGGAGCAGAAAAAAAACAGGCAAAGTCAGCAGCCACTACTGCATTGAGAAACCAGGGTCAGGAGGACTCTGCACTGCTGTGGCTTTGTGCTAACAAGGTTTAGTCCAAACTGGCACCATCTCAGTGGAGATCTGCAAGTTCTGATGGTGCTAAACTCAGATCATCTCCCAAAAATGTCTTTGTGCAGCAAGAGGAACTGGAGAGGTACAGAAACTGAATGGGGATCCAGAGAAAAAGAAGATTCTTAATGCAAACAGGGCCTGCTACTCTTTCTGAAACAAAACACATCTATCACAATCCTCCTGAACTAAGGCCACAAAAAGCTACTTGCAAAACAGAAGTTAAAATAAATTATTAAAAAGTGAGGAATACATGAACTTCAAGCCCTTAGTGAGCAGACTGCCTGGAATATGGAAAGTCTAGAGGCCAGACTTTCAACAGCACATTCTTACCTATCACTTCCTTTTGTGCAGTCACAATCACTCACTACTTTTGACAATGCCATTCCATCTCCTTCTTACTGTACTGACTTCAGTACTGAGCCTGTATCAAGCCCTAGCACAAACTCAGCAAGGTACTCTGAAAAACTGGGCCAGCAAAAGAAGTGACAGGACATAAGACAAAGGAGTTTTGCAAAGGACCATGCATACCTGTAGCTCTTGTAGTAAAAAACATTGTGCATTGTGATGAAAACACTGCATGATAACACATTGCTGCCTAATGGCTTATGAAATGGAATGCAAATCTTGCATTCATAAATGCAGAGCCATGAGGAAACTGAGCTGAAGCTCTGTACACAGCTTTAGATTCAGCATTTCCCAACTTTTATAGAGTTTGTGTATAATTTACTCAGTAGGTCCTGCACAGAGAGAGATACATGCAAATAGGTACTTGCATAGAAGAATCTGCACCACTTTGGATTACAGTTAGCTTCCTTACAATCAAGCAACAATGATGGAAGTCAAATGCTAATTAGTTCTGAATCCAGCCCTAGGCATGTATTACTTAACCAAGCACTGACCATATTTATACACACATGCACAGCATTGCCTGCATTGTTTCAGTGACCTGAGACAAATTTTGGATGAAACTTAATCCCTCTTATTTTCTTCCTGTTTAAAATGTGTCTAGAAGTTCTTGAATTTAAATCAAGCTGAATGTAGAGGACAAATCTCTTTTTTAGCCCCCTCAAACTCCAACAGCATTCTGATCACAGAAATTCATGACCAGAAGGAACTTCAGTACAAGCAGTGAGCATGGATGGACACACACTGACATCCAGACTCCAGAGTACTGCTGTATCACCCCAGCCCAGGTCCTAGCTATGCTAACAGAACCTTTCTGTAGAGAAGTAAATATTCATTAGCTAATTTTCCAGTAGTGTTTTCCCTCACTTACCTGAATCACCACTTCTCTTGCTCTGCAGCAGTCTTTTCCTGAAGCTCACCTGTTGCAGGTTCCCAGTTGGTCTGAGGCTGCTTCTGCTATCGCTGCTGCTTCCCTCGTGTGGTTGTAATCCTCCTGCCTCAGTTCCTCCTCGCTGATTTTCCTCCCCCAGACCTGCCCAATTTCAATTCTTTACTCCTCAAGGTCTTCTCAGCTGTCTCCCCAGGGAGATGACTGGAGTGTACATCCAACAGGTGAGCTGCCAGGTAGGCACACACTGGTAAAACGGGTCTGCCTAGCTTCCATGCACCAGCTGCTCCCGGCTGATGACAGAAACTGGCAAGGCAAAGAGTCCTCAGGCAGGGACCTGGAGTGTCATTTGCAAGGCAGACAAACCACAAATCACAGAGGGACAGGCTAAGGTAAGAAACAGAAATCCTCCACTTTAGACTCCAGATTTATGTTGAGAAAAACAGGTTCTTGGAACAGAAAATCTGTACAAAGCCCCCAAGCCTCCAGGTGCTGGAACAGCTTTCTATCAGGAACACAATCTGCAAATGAAGAAAGAGAAAAAGGCCATACCAGAACATGTTACAACAGACAGCACCAACCCAGGCTTTTCCCCCATTCTGCTTTGCTCATTTGTGTCCCTCCTGCTTAGGCTGTCCATGTCTTCTGCCAGCATTTTTCAGCCCTGCCATCAGTTTTCCCCTGCTCTTTCCTCCCACCAGTCCAGCTCAGAGATCCCACACAGCCCTGGCAATGACCCTTACTTACAAAACCCCTTCAAAATCCATCCTGAGCTCCAAAACCAGACTGGATAATATTCTTGAACTTGCCCCGTGCCTTTTTTTTCCTGTGATGCCCTTGGGGTCACCACTGTGCTCTGCTGGTGCCCTCAGTCCTCAGCAGCTGCACAGCAGAACCTTCCTTGCACCTCAGGTCCTCAGCATTTTAGTCCTGGGGACTTTCTTCCCACTCAAGCCATTAATACAAGTCCCAGCTGGTGGCCTGCCCTCTGCTATCACTGAAAAATTTTGTGTTCAGTTTCAGATTCCTGACTGCTGCTTCTATGAGTCTGTAGATTATTTGCTTACCCACTCCATAGGAGTGAGAGGCAGTTGTATTACAAGAGGAAACAACAGGAGACCTATCCTTGAGAGACAAAGTTCATTTCACAGCCAACAACAAACTGCAGGTGGCTTTGGGGAGATGTGGAAGATGATATGATTTCTGCCAACTCTCTGAGCAAAACTTACCTCCTCCTATTAACACTTTGGTGCTGCATCTCCTATGCTGTTGTGGGAAAATCTGAGTTGTGATAGAAGCAATAGCTCTGGATACTGAAACACAATTTTTAATCTACCCATTTTAATTTCATTTAAGAGAGACTCCATGTCAAAATATTTGTGCACCAGTAATTCCTAAATTTCTCTCTAGGATTATTCTTCCAGCTGGCATTTACTGCCAGGTGTGCAAAATGGTGAAAAGCAGGAGTGGTTTTCTCCATTGCTTGATCTCCCTACAGAGTGGCAGAAGTGAGCAGAACAGCATTAGTGAAACAGCTCTGTAGTGTGGGCTTCTATCCCCTGAGAAACCAAGAGAGACATCTATTAGACTGAAAATGTTCTTGAGTTAGAAAACAGCTGTAGACTGGAGAGACTCTGGTTTCAGCTTTCCTCTTACTCTGTTGACTCTCCACAGCATTATGTCCACAATAATCTCCAGAGCAGGGGTCTGTTCAACACCTCATTCTCCATTCAAAGGTAGCTAAAATGCCAAGGACAGTTCCTCAGTTAGATGAGCTCCCTACTGAGTATGTTACTTTCCACAGGCACCTCCCCCAAGGGCACCTGGGGGAATTAATTCAGATTCCTGTTTAAAAATATGCTAATCTTCCTCCTTTTGGTCCTTCTTTCACAGCTTCTACAGCCTTCAGCTGTAGAAGAAAGACTGGGCAAGGCAAAGGGTTAATACCCAACACACACAGATGGAAAAGCATCAATAGCTGCTCCTTTTAGTCTCCCCAGTCAGCCTCTGCTATGCTCCCAGTCCAACTGGTTAGTGAAGATATTTTAATGGTTCAGAGTTCAGGCCTCTGACTATATAATCTCCCTCCCTGATTCACAAGCCCATCCCCCTGTTTAGTTAAGGCACAGCACTCACTCATTGCCACCTTTTCTCATGTGAAAAACAAACTTCTCCTGCTCTATGTCTTGTGTGCACATCCACAAAGAAAACACAGCCTGTTTAAATGCCTCTGTCCTTCTGGTTTTGCCTTAAGCAAGTATGAGAAGGCATACTAAAAGGCAGTAGACTGGCAGTCTGATTACCAAAAGGGTCCTCTTTATCTCCCAGACAGCTGTAGCACACCTATCAACCACCCAAACCACACAGCAGCTGCTTAGTGGCCTCCAGATGTGTTTCTGGGACTAAAGAGGAATTCAACCACAAACCATTTAGTCTTTGTCCTGTGTGCTGAGACTGGTGAAAAGGGTGCTTATTTTGCAATTCACCTTCCAGAAGGTCAGCATACTCCAAGTAAGTGCTGTTGGACCAGAAAATGCAAGCTTCAGATGAAAGCATCCCCTCCTTAAATGTCAGTCTTCTTTTTTCTGCAGTACTTACTTTCCCATCCTAATGTAAGATTTGAAACTATGCCTTACAGCTGACAGACTGTGGCTGACCTTTGGGTCACCCTAAGCCCAGAGAGGCTGAAAGGCTCTCTACCTATTCTTTTGTTTCTGCAAACCAGCTGTTCATCTCTGAATGGGGTAGGAATCCGAACAGATGATCTAGAAGGGAAAGAAAAATTCCCACCTTTATCCCAGGTCTGTTTTGCCTCATGAGCTTTGCCTCTGAAGATGGCAGGTCTTCTGACTTGAGAACAATTCATCTGCCTATTAAATATTGACATTTCTCTTGAAAATGGTAGCTCTAGTGAGATTTGAAGTTCATCTCTGCAGTTTTTGTCACTTAAAACTGCCAAAGGAACAAAGGCTAGGAGAAGGTAGCATTATATGAAAAGAAATAAGGAAAAAAACAAACAGAAAAAAGACCTTCTCCTTATCAAAATGAAATGACTAAAGGATTATGCCTCAATCAGCATGTTGAAGGTCCAGTATTTTGCCAGCACTTCCTCTATTCAGGATTAGGCACACCTAATAATAGTCTCCTTCCCCTAATTTCCTCCCTTATAACTCCCAACTGTTTTCTTAAAGCTAAATGGAAATTTCATTTGCACAGTCACTGCTATGGTCAAATTCTCTTCTTCAACCAGATGCTCAGGAAAGACCCTGGAAGTTGGTTAGATGCTCTAAGCAGGCTACAGTAGTTTCCCCCTTTGGTTTCTTAGGCAGATTTTCCAGGCCCAGCAGCTGGGATTCATTCAATACAGCTGAAAAACTAAGTTACATATCACAGCTGCCCTAGGTTCTCTGTCTAGTTAGGACAAGGTCAGAAGAACTTCTGCAAAGCAATGCAAGTACTAAAATCCTCTCTCTTCCTACCCTGATGTCACATGTACAAAGGGTAACCTAGCTGCTGATTTACAAATGTCAGAAGTTAGATACCATACAGCTGGCCTAAATTCTGTCATCTTCCACTTCTTGAAGATATAACTTCCCTAAGCAGGAGCTCTTTGGGCTCCCAAAATCTTACTTACTTCAGTGTAACTCTCTGTTACGCTCTTACATAAATATACATTTAAGAACTATTCCATTTAAGAGTCACTGGAAATGAATTCTAGCATGTTTATTATTATGCAGTAGCAAGGTGGCTGCCAAGCTATTGGAATTACATGCATAAACACATGGCATTTGCTGCCCAGATTTTCAGAAAGTAATGAAGCAGTTTTAAAAAGCAACACCACTAGACCAAAACTCAGCCCCCTAACCACATATCCAAACATGTACAACAGGGGGGCAGCATCTGAGAAACAGTTTACAGGCAGAGAGTGCAGGAGCTGAAGCTACCTAAGAAATGTGCCACCTCAAAGCAAGGGTCCACCAACCAATTTCTGTGCCTCAGTTAGCTGGCAGTGACTACAACAACAGAAAATAATACTTCCCTTGACACTTCCCCTAGCCTCCATGGGTCTGTGGTTCAAGGATTTACTTAGCCAGATAGAACTTTTTCTTTCATATGTCTTGAAGGATTCTGCTCAACTGGGTTTGAACCCCTACTAAACTTTAGCAAGACAATACTCTCTGATAAATTCCACAGCACCCATATAGCTTGGGTGAAGAATTACTTCATTGAAGTTTGCTACTCAGCAGGCAATGGAAGGAGCAGTGACAGCAAAAGATGAGTAAGTTTCACGTGTGAGGATACTAATACACTTAATCACTTAAGAACAGGACTAAGTTTGTGTTTGCATAGATAAAAAAAGATAACAAGAGAGAGCCCCCAAACCATGTAATATTTGGGCATTGACCTGAAATGGGACAGGATTTGGGGCACGAGCAATTCAGAGAAGGGACTCGATTCTCACTCTGCTACATACACCAGGTAATTCCTAGTACAAGCAAACTCTTGAGAAACTTGCGAGCTCTTGTTTCTCAGTCTTCAGAAAACTTCTACACTTTCTTTGCCCACTCCTGCCAACACTTCCTCCGATTTCTTTGTTTTGTTTTGTTTTTTTTTTAAATGAAGACAAACTCATAAAATCACAGAACTGGGTTTGAAGGGATCCTAAAGAGCATCTAGTCCAACCTCCCTGCAACCAGCAGGGATACCTTCACTAGACCAGGCTGCTACTTCCAACCTGACCTTGGGGCTATAGCTTCCGAGGGAGGCAGAAAGGGCCGCGGGGACAGCCAGAGGGTCCCTAAGCAAAGGGTGGGAGTTACCTCCTGTGGTCCAGCCTCCGGGGTAGGAAAACTACAGCACCGCAGCAGGCAGGGGACGAGGCGCCGCCCAGCAGGCTCAGCCTGCCCTAGAAGTCAGGGTGGGTGGCCAAGCCGGCTGAAGGGCTCGCTGTGCCGCCACCCGGGGCCGGCTGCGGGTGCGCTGGAAGGAGAGAGGTTGCAGGACACGGAGCCGTGTCACAGTCCGGGCTCAGAGTCGCGGAACGCTGGGTTGCAAACCCGCGCCTCTCCCCTTCCTGCCCTTTAGCCGTCTGACGCCTCACTCCAGCGCTTGTTTTCGTGAACCACAGAATTAATCGAGTTCGTGAGCTCGAGGGCAAAGCGGGCAGGTCAGGACGGAGAGGAGGGAAGGGCGAGGGTGTTTCTCGGTGTCTCGTTCCCGCCCGCTCCTGTCCCAGGCCCGAGAGGGGGAGCGAGCAAGCCCCACGAGCTGGGCTGTTGCCGCCGGCGGGAGAGGGAGGGAGCGAGCGAGGCGCCTGAGGGGGCTGCCAGACAGCCCCAGCCCAAGGGCAGGGCGGGCCGGTGGCAGGGGCAGGAAGCGGGTCCTCCCCTCGGGAAGGAGGGGCCACAGGCTGAGGGCGGAGCACAGGTGGGCAGTTGCCACCCTCCTGAGTGCGGCTCCTTAAACAGCCTTCGAGCTCGGCGCAGCCGTACCTCGGCGCCGGGGTCTGTCTTCAGGATCGGTGGGAGGTTAAAGCGTGCTCGTCCTCTGGTAGAGCACGGGGTTTAAACGGGCTTGTGGACATCTCTGGGGGGAAGGTTTTGCCGGCATAGTTTCTTCATATTATTGGTTGTGTGAGGAGACCCCTAAACAACCAGCGTCTTAGTAAGGCTTGGCATTGCCTTATAACGCTGTAAAGCTGTTACAGGCCGTTGCATTCCTCCCACGTTTATCAGCAATCGAAAAAGGAAAACAGATACTAAGTGAGTTTGAGAAATCCTATATTAAAAAAAAGAAAGCTGACCAAAACTATGCCCACTGCATGGTGTGCACAGTCACTACAGGGAAGGTCTTCCACCTCCTTCCTCAGGGTTTTGTCCCATTTATTGGTGTTTTTTCACAAGAGGAAATGAAAGGCCAGGCTGACTGTCCCATTTTAGTTAATAGCAAGGTTCTGAAACTTTTCACTGCCTAAGTTGGGCCACTGAGTCTGTATTTTTGCCCCAAGCAAATTTAACTACCTCCAACTTAAGGAAAGGTTAGTAAATGATAAGCACTTAGCTACTTATAGTGACAGAACTATGTATGTAGTTACCCAGCTGTAGCATGCAAATGTGAAACACCAGATACCAATGGGGATTCTACCCCTAAAACTGTTCCACATCAGGGTATTTGGGAGAAGAGTATGAAGACAGCTAACAGGATAACAGATACAATTTTCTAATGAAGTGTTTGACACAGTGATCTCTTGTCATTATTGGTATCAAAATCTTTATTTGGCACAAACACACCACATTTGAATGTGATTCTTTCAACATAAGTAAAGTTCAAAATGGATTGAAAAGAATATGCAGCATACAGGTGATGACCAGAAACTTCAAGGTCAGGTTCTTAATGAATTCACGTGTAAATTAAGTATTTATATAAATACTGGGTTGAAAAAAATACTGCAATGTTACTTTCTCTTAACTGTGAAAATCAACTTATCAAAGGAAGATAAACCTGGTTTCCTTGTAGATGGCTGAATCAGAACCTCAGGAAGGAAACTATGATAACATGGTAAAGATGGTGAAGGACCTCAACAGGGACTTAGAAAAACTTTTGGAGGAAGTGGAAAAACTAACAGGTACAGATCTTTGTTAAGAACGATACAAATCCATCTACTAAAGTGAAGATTCTGAAGATCTATTATTTATTGCTATAAAATTCCATGTGATAGAAATGGAAGTGAAACCCACCACCATCAACTAATGCTGTGATATTCTTAATTGGGAGAAACCATGCAATATTCTAGAAGTTTCAGAAGGCTCAGAATTGAAAACTAACAGGTGATGGATGCTCACTTCAGAGTGGTGGTTGCAAACTGAAATAAGACTAAGGTGTTTAATGTACAATTGGTAAACAGAGAATATGAAATGCAATTCTGAAAAAGGGTGAGATACATAGTGCCTTTCAGTTCAGTGCATGAAAGACTCCTCTGCAAATTTAGTCCTCTTAGTCCTTTATGTATTGAGAAGACTGCATGTTCCTCTCCATGTCCTGCAACAGTTCTATCAGAAACTGACCAGAACAGACAGAAACTGTTAATTAAACTCTTTGCAATTAAACCCCATTTATGAGCATCACTGTGAAAACTACAGCCAATTTATGGTAAAACAAAAGGGAAAGTATGACAAAAGTGCTATAACTCTTTGTTCTGCTTTATCAGATGCTTGTTATTTCAAAATCAATTTCATTATTTAGGCTGTTCTTAAAACCTCATCTCTGTGCTGCAGCCTCTTGCTCTTACCTAACACAAGCCTGTGACTGTAACTGGTGTGGAGAGAGGATTCTTTGGTTCCCTTTTCTTAAATAGCAGCCTGTGGAACCTTTCTTTTTGATTACCTGTTCTGTTGTGATTTTTAGGTAAATTGTCTACTTTGCTTTTGTATTTCACATCACTATATTTCCCTTCTCAAGTATTTGGAGGCCTAACAGCAATACAAAGACTTTTACTGAACCTTGAGCAGGCAGTTCTCACTTCATTTTACAGCAAGCCTTCTCCAGCATAAGATCTTAATTGATAATCATTCATATCCTTTATTTATTGAATCAACCATTGCTTTTACTTAGCCAAAACATCTGCCTTAGCAGCATCTCTTGGGTTTATAGTGCAGGCAACCTGGCTGGCATATGACATGGTAGTGATACGTACCAACCCTGACCTGGCCACCTCCCTGAGGCGTTTGGAAGAGGCCTTTGGAAGTTGCAAAGAGATGCAGAAGAAATGGCAAGAGGTGCTCAGTGAATCTTCCAAAGGTGAAGACCAAAAAAAGGAATAAATTGAATAGCAGTCAGGCTGGCAGGACTACATCCCTTGGAGAATCACTCCAGTCTTTTTGCTTTCCAGCCAAAGGAGTTTCACAGACACTAGCAAATGGATTGGCTTTCATCTTGCTAAGAACTAATGTGTATACATCTATGGAAGCATTTTAATGAGATTACATCTATTTATATTGTTGAAGGTAACAGTATGTCTATTTTTATTATGCTTATCAGTAATCCTTGTGGTGTGTGTATATACACACTTTATATGCCTTCTCTGTCCTCCTTCCTGGAAGAACAGAGTCACTTCCTCAGCAGTATACATGGAATTCTTTTGACACCTGAGCAAATAGGGGGAGGGAGCAGGGAAGGTGTTGCATCAGCACATGCCTTGCAAGGAAGACTGATTATTTTTTTCCCCCCCAAACTCTACTGAAATTCTAGATTTGCAGACAGACTGAGTTAGTTTGGCATGGGATTACCAACTAGGTGTTCCAGTAGAAAATTTTATGGAGAGCTGTAGTTGTTTCATTTTGTTTCCTTGGATTTTTAACCATTTCTTTGGACTGGTTTTCTCAGAAAGTCTGTTCTTCTCAAACCCTCTAAAGGTAGCATGTCTCATTTAAGAAAAAAATAATAATTCACTATTCTAGCCTGTGCTGTGTGTGGTGTGGTCCCTGGGATTGCTGCAGAAACCAACTTAACCATGTTAGAAAACCTCTTTTTCTCCCTGTGTTCCTTCTGTGCAAGATCAGAAAGGAGAAGAGTTAGGGACATGTAGCAGTGTAGGAACAGTGCATACTACTTGAAAAAACTATACAGGAAGATGGTTATACTTTGCTTTTACTACTAAAATAATTTGTGCTTGAGGTTAGTGTTCTTTTTATTTTTCACCCTGAGAATATGCTGGGGGAGACTGAGTTTTGCTTCACAAAACTCACCCTACAGCACATTTCAGCCCAGCTAGATGCTTTAGGCTTGCAGCAGACACACCTGGATTTCCTGTCACAGGAGTGTCAGGTATTTTCAGTACAAATTCTGTGTAGCAAGAGCCCCATCTAGTGCTTACTTAACAATGTAACAGGAACCTGGATTGACATCTCTTCATCCCCAGCACCAAAGACTTCTGTAATGAAAAGCAGCAGCAGCAGTTTAGCTTTATGTTCACTCTTGGTGAACTCCCCTTTTGTGATGGGAGCCTGTAGAGCAGTTACTCTCAGGTGCTTCCTCTACTGAAGGAAAAGCACACTTCTGCAAAACAGCTCCAGAAGCAAGAGAGGCTGGCACCAGTGCCCTGCCTCCCTCTATGCCCACACACAGCAGCAAGGAGTTCAGTTTCCTTACTCATTCCTCAGCTTCTATTAAGTAACAATAAGCACATCACAAATCAGGTGAAGTGTTCTTCCCCCTCTCCCCCTTATTGAGAATGAAGAGGGTGAGAAACATTCCTTCCCAGTCAGACATTTCTGCCACATGTGATACCATCCTGAGGGTGTGAAGTTGCTCTTCTTTCACATATAACTTATCTTATAGATCAGCACTGGGTTATGCAGGCTATTTTAAAGGAAAAAAGGGCAAGATTTAGAGGCCATTGAAAAGTGTTAGCAGCACTCCAAGTTATGGGCAAAAATAAGTATCATGGCATGTAAGAGAAAACACTTGGCTAGACCAACACATTGAGCAGGAACCCCAGAGCACAGACCTTTTAAAGCCTCTGGAAGCAAGACTAGACTATTCCAGGTACACTGTACAAAGCATGTTTTGACACTTGCCACCTGACTGCTGTTACCTAATCTATTCATAACAAACAGCCAAAGTCTGACTTTCAGTTGAGGTATAATAGAGTTGGAGGCTGACACCAAAACAAGCTACAGACTGTGTGGAGCTTCACACATTTAACCTGTGCTCCAGCCTTCACAAGCAAAGAGCCTGATCATAGGCAGGCAGAATAGTGTTCAAACACCATAAAATGATCACACTGTAAAAGCATAATCCACTCTAAGTGCCCATGCAAGGGAAGAATGCTGGAATAGAAAGTGAACAGAGCACAAACACAAGGGCTCCAAGTAGGTATAAAAGCACATTAACTACTCTGCAAATTCAAAATCCTTGTAGCTAAAGCCTTTAAAAAACCTCCAAACCAACACAAACTAAGCACTCATCTGGAGTTCTGCTAAAGGCAAACAACCCACAGTCTTATTTACAGGTATGGAAGCACCACAGCTGCCAAGAGAACTGGCCCTCAGCATTGAGCACCAGTTATGTTCTGCAGCTCAAGCTCAGCTAGTAAGAGAACAAGTGGCCTGGTAACAGAGTAATTTATCCCCAGACTGAGACATCTGAAATGTAAGTGCAGTAAGTGCAATTTCAGACTTGCCAGAGTTGAGCCTAACTTTGATAGCCAGCAATTCAGGGATGAAGGAGGCAATATCAGTCAAGAGCTTCTGTTTCATGCAGAGGTTCTGAATCACAAAGGCAGGACTGAAATAACAGAAGTAGAACTAGATACTAGGCCACTCCTTAGATCTCTCCCACAATTGCTCCTTTCATAAAATAAGGGTGGCTAGTTAGGTACCTTTGTTTAACTGATTAAATCTGGCCTACATTTTGTCAGAGGTTTAAAGCCAAAAAAGCTATTTGGCCTGTCAAGTCTCACTTTAAAAAACCCAACACTTTGAACAACTGAAGGCACTTCATAGTTTTGATGACATTCTGCAGTGATGTTTCAGTGTTTATGAATATCTTCTATCTGTTTATATTACAGCAGAACTGCCAACCTTGCCCCAATCTGCCTGAAATACATTTAGTTCTAACCAACACTGAAATTATCAAGGATTATTCTGCTTAAGAATGTTGAAGCAGTGCATTACTTATCTTTCCTTCACCTTATGAACTTATATTCTGCATGTCAACACCCATACTCCTCATCTTCCAAGGAAAGACATTAGAACCCCACTGGGTACCGTTCAACATCTTTCCCAGTCTCCAGCTTAGCAGATCAGGTGCTGAAACTCAGCCTCAGGGCAATTCTTGTACCAACATACTTTTAGAACACCTGGGCAAGTGATCTGGGGGCTCCAACAGCAGGTTACACTACATGACCTTGCAGCAAATGCAATAGCAGAGTCAGAAGCAGTCTCCTTCCCCTGTAGCTTTCACTCTGCAGCTCATTAAAAGTTGTTAACTGATTGCAAAAGCAAGTGGGAAACCCCCAATGCAGTTAGCTGTGAGCAGTACAACTCATGCATCACTAAACCTTTCCCTCTCTGCCCCAGGGGAAAGACAACAGGGTACAAGGATCATTCCTGACCTGCCCAGAAGCTGGAAGCAAAGTGCTTCAGAGCAGTTATCCCCTACATTCCCCCTGCTTCTTATTTCCTGAGGTTCATCATGTGAATGTGTTTCCAGAGAACCTTGTATAATTTTTTAACAGTTAATAGTGTGCAAGAACACAGAAACTAGAAGACACAAAGGCAGAAAGTACCTGCCAAGAATCCCTCTTAACTCTTTAGTCCTATGAGTACAGCATTGCTCCAGCCCAGGATGCTCTAAGGACTGCATAGCTTAGAATAGAAAGAGGTGTTTGGAGGAAACAAATGTACTATCTAAGGTTTGGGTACCAGCAACTGGAAGATAGGAGCATGAGAAATGTTGGACTACAGAATGAAGCACAGGAGATAGCTGAAGCAGCACACCCTCATTCAACAGCTGGAAGCAGACTGATAACACTTGAAAGACATCCAACTTTTAGGGAGGGATGTTAGAAAAAAACCATACATTAGTAAGACAGCTAAGCACTTTGCTCATTAACACAAGAGGGCACAGTTTTTAGAGGTTTTGGGTTTAAAGACAGAAAAGGGAAGAAGCTAATAAAACACAGTGCCATTATTTGGGCCAGAAGCTTGAGTTACTAAACCCATTCTGCCTTTTTGAGCAGAGGAGTTTCAAAGCTTGGATTCTGTTCCCAGAGGAATGAAAGCTAGCAAAACAGATGGGGAAAATACCATCCCAGTAACAAATCCCCCTGACTCCTGCCACTGGCTGCTAACAGGAAAACCCAACCACTACCACTATGGGAGCCAGAACAGCAGGGAGGACAGTATAGGTTATAGCTCTGCTAACCTAGGTATGTCCTTGCACACGTATTATCCAGCATGGTTTTAGACAAGCTAAATCAACACATACTGAAGAGGCAGCTCTCATTTTCACAAGTAAATGGAGAAGCAGCAGGATTAAACTAATGAATTACTTTTCAAGTAGTCAAGAACAAAACTACTAAACCAGATGGGTTGTTTGGGTAGTCGAAATCACTTTTATTTGTGAGGAACGTCACCCATGCTTGCACAGTTTCAAAGAGATCTTACCAAGGAAAGCAGAAGTTTCTCCTCCCCGTGTCCTGCACTGGACAGGACTGGCACAGAAAAAAAAAAAACTCATCACACCTGGGAGGTTTAGCACCAGCATCCAATAAAAAAAAAAAAAAGCATTTTATATCAATTTCAGTTCTTTGGTTGGGGTTTGGTTTGGGTTTCTTTTTCCCTTTTCAGTTTGATACCAAAAGAAAAATTGAAAAATTCAATAGTAGTGAAACAGTAAAATTCTAAAAAAAGAAAAAATAATAATATACCAAATCCCACAGCTGCTGTTGAAACTGGGGAGGTTGCTCTTTGCTGAATCTCACTCTCTCTTGATGAATCTACCTTGCAGGCGTTCCCTGGGTCTCAGTTGCTGGTAATTGTTTGGTTTGGTTTCAGTTCTGATGTTTCAAATCTTTGCTTTCATCATCACTGTTGACAATTTATTGCTTCTGTGTTTCTTTGGTGTTACTTTGGAGTTGTATTTATAGGCACCTGTTGAGTTAATTTCAAAAAAAAAATAAGTAAAAAAGTAATTAAGTTTCATTTTGTGTTGAAGTGAGATGTCAGGTAGAGAGGAAGGGCTAACAGACAGCACAAGCACAACTAGCTTATCCTGTCTGCAAGCTGAGAACACAGTATCTTCCTAAAGCAAAACATTACTACCTCATCAGCAGATGCTATTGCTAAACAGACCAGCTAGATCTTCCTGGAAATTCAGGATGATGAAACAAAGTTTACTTTGTGACAAAGAAAGACCCAGAGGCAGAGGAAAGAAGAGCAGCAGAGTGTTCCTGGTTTGCCTATACAGAACTCTCAGTTACCATAAGTATCTAGCCACACATAAGGGGACAGAGCCAAAGTCCAAGTCCTAGAAGCATACACAATGCTGCTTCCTTTGGAGGAGAGGAAGCATCCACATTCCTTACCTGAAGGATGGTGAAGGTGCCTGGGGAGCCGGACATTACTCAGCACCACTCTGCTCGGTCACTGGAGCAGGATTTTCAGCAGGTGTTTCAGTCACCTTTGTCTAAGGGACAATAAAACTTTATTATAAGCAAAGGCTGACCCTCCAGGCCCTTCCTCTGTTCAATGGTAATGCCAGCATAGCTCAAGTTTTACAACAATCAAGGAATCACAGAATCTTGGGGGCTGGAAGGGACCTCTGGAGATTATCTAGTCCAAACCCCTTTTCAGAGCAGGTTCTAGAGGATGTTGCACAGAATGGTGTCCAGGCAGGTTTGGAATGTCTCCAGAGATGGAGACTCTGCCACCTCCCTAGGCAGCCTGTTCCAGTGCTCCACCACACTCAAAAGAAGTTCCTCCTTAAGGTTTAGACAGACCTTCCTATGTTCCAATCTGTTCCCAAAGGAAGGAAGCCAAATTGAAAAAAAAACCAAAAACATGAACAATAGGAAATACACTAAAGTTTAAAGTGTTGCACAGCAAATCATGGCAGCAGACTACCTCCAGCAGATAAAGAAAGAGAAAGCCTTTGTGCTTGCAAACAGTTCCCTGAAATCATCTGCTTCAAGCAGTTCAGGAAACTGACCTGGAGCTTTCAAATCCATCCCTTTTGCTACACACACAGACAAACTGTTTAAGGAAGCTGGAAATCACAACTGTTTCTCTCCAAAATTTCTTGCTGCAGTGACCCCAATTAATAACTGTGCAGAAGCAACCCTCACAGCCCACTGCCAGTTCCACTGAAAGTAAGCTGCTTGTTCTCACAGAAGGACACAAGGAACAGGCAGTAAATCCAGCTACTTTGGACTTAGCCATCAGACTCCTTCAGCACACCACCACCACACTTGTTAAAACTCCTACAGGAGATAAGGTCTTGAATAGTCACCCCCTTCAAATCCAGCCTCTGCCACAGTTTGCCAGGAGGGTGTTTACCTCTTTCCCATCCTGAGCTGGAGCACTGGGTGGACGTGGTCGCCGCCGGTAGTTGTACGGGCGCCGGTACCCACGGCGGAGCGGCTGCTGCCCCATGGCGTTGGCCTCGTGATGGTTCTCTTTGTTTTCAGCCTCTCCAGCCACTGGGGCAGGACGTGGACGTGGGGGCCCTCTGAAGAGGGAAGGACAAATAAAGGTTAAGTAGGAGAGAAGCCTGAAAAGATTAAGCTACCATCATTTTAGCCAAAACCACTCCAATGAAGTACCATCTTCAGCAGTTTTGAGCACTAGCAAACCATTCCTTGGGAGTTTGACTGGCATAGTTGGAAGGGAAAGATAAGACACCTGGGCACCTCTTCACTGCTGAAGCTACATCAGCATACTCTGTCTATCCTACAGTAAAAGATGTAGTTAGCCCCTTCTGAATTGCTGGCTAGGAGGAGAAACAAACCAGTAGTGGCCACACAGGCTGATTCTGTTATGTTAACTTGGCATAGCTATACACTAGCCCAGCCCTATTCATAATTAATGGTGTGATCCCTGGGAATCCAATTCCACCTGTAAACCAGTTCCTAGATCTTTGCTCTTGTGTTTTATTGCCTCTCCTGACCACACAAGAAAGCACAGCACACATCTCAGTCAGGCAAGTTGGACCTCACTAACACTAAGATATCAAGTCCATGTTCCCGAAGTATGCAAGAACATTTCATTCCATTTCTAGAATAATTATGTTCATAAATTGTCAAAATCCAGCTGAAAGTGATGAAAGTCACTGCCTACTATCTAGCTCCCATTAGCTGATTTAACTAATCCACAGCTACTAGTCCCAAAAGCCAATTTAGCTTTCCCAAAGGAATCTAAAAGCATTAGTGTCACTGGATTTAGTGCATGTAAATGCATGCAATACCCCCCTGGAAACTCAAACAGAACCACACTGCACTCATATAGGATGCATCATAGCTCTTATAGGAAAAATGCAATGCATGAATTCCTATTAGCCATGGGCAAGTTATCCAGCTTGTGATTCACCCACATGACACACAAGCTCCAAAACAATAGATTGTGCTTGTTGTGGTGCTATTCCAACTACTTAATGCTAATGACTTTCAGAATAAAATGTATGTTGGTCCAGATCCCTACAAGCAGCAGCATCAGTATTACCCCTTTCCCACAGTCCTAGATAAGAGAGACAACTGCAACACAAGCATTCACAGATGGAAGAACTCTGAGTAGAAATGGAAGGCTTGTAGTTCTAGACTCAGCATCCAGAAGGACAGATCCATTCTGAACAGAACCAGGCAGCCATTACAATTAAGGACAATCTTGTTATTCCTATGAAATTCAGCTTCTTGTTACTCTTGCACTGTCATTTACGTCCTCCTATTTGATTTTGGGCAAATGCATATGAAAAACTGGGGATTACATCCATTTGGAGTTCATCTCTCTAAATTTCATGTTGGAACTTGATCTCTTAAACTAGATCAGGTTGCTCAGAGACCCAAACAACTTAACCTTGAGTGTTTCCAGGGATGGGGCATCTACCTCCTCTCTGGGCAACCTGTTCCACTGTTTCTCCACCCTCACTGTAAAGAAATTCTTCCTTATATCCAGTCTGTATCTCCCCTCCTTTAGCTTAAAGCCACAACCCCTTGCCCTATTGCAACAAGCCCCACTAAAAAGTGTCTCCATCATTTTGTAGGTCCCCTTTAAGCACTGAAAGGCCACAATAAGGTCTCCTCAGAACCTTCTCTCCTCCATGCTTAACAGCCCCAATTCTCTCAGCCTTTCTTCAAAGGAGAGGTGTTCCATCCCCCAGACATTTTTGTGGCCCTCCACTGGACCCACTCTGACAGGTTCATGTCTGTCTTGTGCTGAGGCTCCAAAGCTGTAGTAGAGGGGCAGAATCACCTCCCTCATCCTGCTGGCCACACTTCTTTAGATGCAAGCCAGGATTCAGTTAGCCTTCTGAGCTGTGAGTTCACATTGCTGGGTCATGTCCAGCTTTCCATCCAGCAGTACTCCCATGGCCTTTTCAGTCAGGCTGCTCTCAAGCTCTTCATCCTCCAGCCAGTACTGACACTGGGGTTACTTTGACTGAAACACAGGACCTTGCACTTGTTCTTGTTGAGCCTCATCAGGTTTATGCAAGGCTCACTTCTCCAGCTTGTCCAGGTCCCTCTGGACAAGGCATGTCAAGGGCACCACTCAGCTTGGTGCCATCTACAAACCTGATGCAGGTGCACTCAACCCCACTATGGCACTGATGAAGATATTAAAACCAGTACTGGTCTTAATATGGACTCCTGAGGGACACAATTCATCACTGATATCCCCTTGGGATATTAAGCCATTGACCACTAGCCTCTGGATGTGACTATTCAGCAAATTCTCATCCCCTGATGAGGATGAGTCCATCCATCAACTCTGTACCTCTCCAACAGAGAGAGAAGGATGTTGGCAGGGACCTGAAGAATACCAGTGAAAGTAATCCCCTGTCTCTTTTCTTGTCCTCATTCTCCCAGATAAAACAAGTCACAAGAAGCCATGAAGCTGTAGCTTTTCCACTTATATAGAATACAATTAAAAAAAAAAAGTGAGACAAGATCTCAAAAGGTATGAGAATCAGAGGCTGACTATTCCACACAGATATTTTTAACTGCACCAAATTCCTTGGCTATGGAATTGTTCCCTCAGTGCAGAGGCTGGAAGCTGGAGTGGTCATGACAGAACTAAGGCTGGAAGATGAAGAAAACAATCCTACACTAGCCATTTTAAGGTATGACTAACAGATGACTCAGTAACTTACCCCATGTCTCACTGGGAAGCATCTTTACCAACTGAATACCTACTGAATCTTTAACTGTCCATTTATCCCAGTCTGTGGATCCCTAGGGAAAGGCAAAGCCAAGGAAACCTACCTCCCAAATAGCCTCCCAGCTTCCAGCTGATTTCCATGCTGAGGATTTCCTGAGCCAGACAGAGGGCTTGCCTATTTAGAGATATCACAATGGTATTCTCTTCTAGTTATGTGATCAGCCTGCCCCAAGCTCATGCAGGCTTTGAAACATCAACATTCTTTGGCAAAAAGGCCCAGCAATCTGCTGTAGGCTTAACAAGCTGAGTCAGCAACCTGAGCATGAGTCAGTAGGGCACCACTGCAGCAACAAAGGCAAAACAGATGCTGGACTGCATCCACAGAGGCAATAGTAGCAGAGAGATGTGAACATCCCACTCTGCTCAGCACTTCACAGGCCACACCTGGAGAACTGTGTCCAGTTCTGGTCACTGCACTTCAAAAAGGAGGCAGACAGACTGGATATGGCCCAAAGGAAGGCCACTAGAGAAACTGACCTGTGAGAAAAGACTGAGGGAGTTAGCTCTCCTCTTCCTGGAGGAAAGAAGGCTTAGGAGGGAACTGGTAACAGTATTCCAGTACTTAAGGAACAGAGGCCTTCTCTTCAGAAGGAGCTACACTGAGAAGACAAGGGGCAACAGCTACAAGTTGCACTGGGCAAGGTTTCATCTTGATACAAGAAAGACTTACAATGAACACAATCCTCTACTGAGTTACTCCCCAGAAATGTGGTAAAGTCCCCATCTCTGAAGGTCTTCAAGATGTGAGTGGACAGGATGCTAAACAATCTCATCTAGCTCTTTCCCAAGAGAGGTTTGGCCAGATGATTTTTTGAGTTCCTTTCCAGTCTGGACTGCCCTATGGTTCTATGAACCACCCTTTGTTATCCAGCATTCCTTCATTTGAAGGCTTCCCATAGTGCACTCTTAGCAGTAGAAAAAGCAAAAAATAATTCATCTATCCTTTCCATGCTACTCATTATTCTGAGGACCTCTAAGCTATCATCATCTGTCTCCTCTCCTAGCATCAGTCTTCAGTCCCTTCCACCCCTAACATGTTTGTTGCTCCCCTTCAATCATTCAATGAGTTTTATTACTCTAGAAACTCTCCAGTCTCTTTAGCACCCCTTCTCCAAAAGATCTAGCAAGAGTAACTCTAATAAACCTATTCTGTTACCTTCTCCTTTAGGAGCCTCCAAGGAACAAGAAATTTAAACCTTGACAGGCAGCATAACCCTCCACTAGCACAGGATACTTCCTACAAGGTAACTAAGAGATAGGACACAACTTCAGTTTCTACTGAACACCAGGCTTTCTTCTGCACCTACAAGTAGCACCAGTACATAAACCCAAGCCTGCATGATACACAGAACTCAGTTGGATGTACACAAGGTACTAGTCCAGTGCTAAACTGCAAACTGCTCCCTGCAGTCCACAAGAAGAGTTCTAAAGCATGCTCTGGCCCTGCAGGTGGCGGGCCTGGCTGGCCCACATCAAGTGGGATTTGGATTCATTACTTGTCCAGGAAAGCATGAGACTTAAGTTAGGAAGACATAGACCCTGCAGCTCACTTCAGCATGCTGCTCAATTGCAAGTAGTAACAGGATACAAAAAATTCTTTGCCCTTTCTTGACTTATTCCTGGCTCTGAGTCATATACAAGCACACTAAAGTCCTAGAGTTGTTCCCTTACTCCTGGGGCTCACCTTTCTCCTCAGAATTCAAATCCTTCTTCCTGTCTCTATCATTTGCATAGAGGTGGACACAAGGGAACAGAGCTTCCTGCTCTTAATGAAGCTTATGAATGAATCTTCTCTTAGTGAGGAGATCCCAAAGGCACCCAAGTGTCAGGACAAGCAAAGGGAGTTGTACAAACCTGCGGTAGCGGGGGCGATACGTAGGGTTCCTCTGCACTTGCTGTTGGTTAAGCTGTCCTCCTTCTGTCACCCCATCCTTCATTTCTCCCTCAACACCCTACAGCCAAAAGAAAACCAAAAGATGAAGTGCTCTCATATGTCACAGGCAGTATATTAACCACAAGGCCCAGTGATGTGAACACAAGTTCCACACCAGTGTATCAGTACAAACACCAGCACATCAGGTGAAATAAAGCAGATACTCAAAGGGTTTTCATCTGGGCAAAGACAACAGCAAGATAGAACAAAAGCCAGTAATGCTGCTCTTGTTCCTCACAGTAACAGACTAAGAAGCTACCTGATGATGCCTCCTTCATGGGAGAGGATTTGACAGTTCTCTCTGATGCATGTGAAGGTACATTTCAAGGCATGACAGCATTGTAAGGGGTAAATGTGCTATGAGAGGTAGGACACTTCTGAATTTGGAAAGCTAACTGAAGTCATCATGCTGACACTTGCCAGACACCTCTTCTGGCTTCAGCCTACAAAGCCCCATTCTACAGAGAACTCCCACAGAAAAACAGATCAAAGTTTAAAGACAGAAAAACTGTACTACATCATGTCAAATACTCTTCTACACACTCAACATATCCAGCCTCTCAGAGATGCAGTAGTTACCCTTCCCCTTTAGTTGTTAACTCAAAGCTATATTTCAGGGGTTAATGCCAGCCATCAGTATGTCTGATTTATAGAAGCTGCATTATTAATCATTTCTGTTATACCATTCTTCCCTTTCAGAGAAGGGATTTAACAGACAGACTTCTGTTTCCAGATCTTCTGGATCTGATCCAGCAGGAAACAAAAGCTATTGCTTTCTGACAGCTTTCAGCAGCCTCCACAGAGTTTGGCTGGACTCCTCCCAACTGCACACAGCTATTTTAACTGCCACCACCAGATCTGCCTCTGTTTTAACAGGCAATCTCAGGGAACTACTTGGGCAGTGAACTTTTCCTTAGATAACCTAACATGATGCTTAGCATTCAGAAAAGTTGGGAGTGTTGTAGGTTGTAAAGGAACCTCAGTGACCAACGTGGATTATTGTCTCCTCTCACCACAGTAAACACCATCCAAGTGCATTAATACCTTCAGGCACTCTTTGTAGCTTTCCAAGTTCCCAAAAAGCACAGATATATGGCCTGAAGGTAACCTGAGTATTTCACATGCTGTACCTAGAAATAGCTATACCAGCAACTCTCCATGTGACAGGGTCAACTGCTGAGGTGAGCAGGGAGGAGTCAGAATTCAATTAAAACAACCACCATTATAAATATCATTATCCACTATGTTCACTCATGTATAAAACTGAGCAGGATAACAACATATAAGAAGGAAATTCCACTGACTAAGTAGATACTAACAACAGGTAGCAGAAGGACTTGAGACTCAGAACTCACAGAATGAAAACTACACTTTGGAGTTTACAACAGCATTATACCACTTGCATCTACTTTGCAATACCAATCTGCCCTGAAATCATGCTGCTTTGTACTCCAGAACTAATAGATCTGTGATGAGTGGCCAGAAGTCTCTCAGGCAATAAGGTGACAGAGCACCACCAGTATTGTGTGCAGTGACAGCAATTCAGGTCTTGGGATTTGCCTGTTGTAGGTGAGGACTTAATGCTGCTCCTATTCTCACTCTTCCTCATGTGAGGACACAAAACTAAAGCAACCCTGAACATGTTCCAGCACAATTGCCCTTTTTCATCCCCAGGATTTCTGACAGGCAGTATTGAATTTCTATGTGTTTAATACCACTGCCCAAGTCCACTGCTCCTATGGAGTGCTGCACTGGAATCTCAGAGACTCCATCTCCTGGAGTGACAGAAAGAAGAATTAAACCAGAGAAACTATTACTCAGAGACAATGCAAACACTCTCCTACTCATCTTGAGCTCACTGTTGCTATAGCAGTATTTTAAATGGGTTTGGCTTAACCAATCAGCTGAAAACAGAAGAGCAAAGCAACTGAAGTCCTGATAATTTCCTGCATCGTCTATAGGATCACATAAATGCAGTTAACTCTATATTAGGATCACTGTCAACTGATCTAGGTCTACTGGCCAGAAGTGAAGTATGGCTCCAGAATAGAACAATTATGCTCTCAGAAGTCACTGAAACAGATGTAACTGGACCAGAAAAGAACCTGAGCTTTGAGGTCTTATTTTACTAATACTTATAATCAGCATATTGGATTTATTTATTAGGAAAGCTTCATTTGCACTCTTAAAAGCACCACACATGTAATCCTGTTTACTCCATTTCCTCCCCAGGAACCTTCCAACTCAGTGTAATACCTCCAAACAAAACATTAGGTCATGCTAAATGACAAATGAATAAAGCTGGCCTGCTGCACTCTACATCTTCCTCTGAAAAGACCAAAACAGGCAGGCTACAATTCCCCAGGAAGATATCACACAGATTGCTCTAACCCTAAAAAGGTAAATAGTTTTTTTGCTGCCCCCTAAATAGAAGTTTTCCAAGCATTAACTATAATGGCAATGAGCTTTTTTACAAATCTCTTCAAATCAGTCTCTAGCTCCTGATCTCTCCAGGTCTCCTCTCTACAAGGAACAGTGTCAGCCTATAAAATAGCTCTCAAACAATTTCACTTATTTTCTGACTCACTGGTCTAGAGGTTTCTTCAATTAGTAACTCACACACAATGTGCACATGAGGCCATCACTGGTTCCCAAGGTTATTCTGTGATTCATTGTCTATTCTAACACTCTGACTACAGCTTCACACCACCTCTACACTGTCACTTTAGTGGATTACACAGCCTCTCTTCTGTAGATATTTCTGATATAAACAAGCTCTTCTACTTTCCACAGAACTCTCCATGCAATCTAGACATAGTTCCTCTGGAGCTCGTTAAATACCTGAGATTCCTCAATGTTCCCCTCACTCCTGAGAAATTCAGTGCGTTCAAAACCATAGCCAGTCAGTTCCTCAGAGTACCACCATGCTTGAGCTACATAGCAAGCAAAGGAGAGGATCTTCAGTCTGCCTAAATCCATGCCACCAAGCCAGGCTAAATCAGCTCTCACTGTGCTGCAAGAATGGTCTGGAGCTGCTAACAAATACCAGTCAAGAGTTCTTTAAAACTGAAAGGCCACCATGTCAAAAATCACCTCAATAAAAACATTTTTTTTTCAGTACATGCACAACTGATGATGTGGGCAGCTGAGCTCTGGGAAAACCTTTCACTTCTGCACCCTGGCTACACCAAAACCTCTTCCTTCAGGTGTGCAGCAAGAGTTGCCTGCAGCAACCTACACTAGGTCAACTCCAGGGACACTCCATGCACAGCTCTCTGCAGTCCCCACAAAGACTTCCTTACAATGGAGCTTGTTCTGGCAACTGAGGAGTGAGTGGGCAAGAATGTCCAGCAAGAACTGGTTGCACTTCAGATTAGCTCAGAACACAAGAAGGGTCCACTGCAATATGCAGAGAATTGAGCAGGCACAGCAGAACAACAACTCTGGCTGCAAAAGGAACTCCAGAGTGAGCTCAGCCATGAAAAGGAACTATCCCTTAAACAAGTCTTACATATACAGCCTACACAGGATTCATTTGAGAGTGCTGGAGGAGCTGGCCAATGTCACTGCCTGGCTAGCAGCATCTTTGAAAGGCCACAGCAATCACAGTTTCCCTTGGTACTTGTTAAGGGTGGCATATGAAGGGAATGATACTTGATACTGTGTGGTCCTCATTATCCTTGAGTCAACACCAATTATGTGTTGAACCAGAATATTACTGAAGAACACTCCCAACTTGGTTAAGCATTGACAATTTCTTATGTGGCAGTGCTGAATCTGCAGCCCCCTCTCCTGAGAGGGCTGCTGAGGAGGTAGGATAACCACCACCCCAAAGGAATGAAACTCACACTCCGAGGGGGTCCCCGGCGGCGGCCAAAGTAGCCACGTCGATAGCGGCGGCGGTCTGCAGCGTAGCGGCTGCCTTCCACGGGGACTCCATCTGGACCAGTGACATTAGCTGCTTCTGCACCCTAAAAGGCCAAAAGAAAGTAAACCAGAGTGGTGTGAGAAAAGAACCAACCAGCCACAGGGAGAAGGAAACAGGAAAGAGGGTTCCAAGCTAGAGAGATTCCTTCCATAGGGTGCAAAAGTCTACTTGTTATGCTCAACTCCATGAGCATGTTATGATCATGAGCTAAGACACTATCAGCTAGGCTGAGGTCAAGTGAAAAAGCAAAAAAAAAAAAGGGAAAAACCTCACACCACAAAACCAAATAAACATGAAAGTAGAATCACAAAGAACTTGAAGGTTCTTACAGTCCTTAAGCTACCAGACTCTAAGACAAGCTCTTCAGGGCAATGT
Organism: Galbula dea; assembly: GCA_013399015.1. Taxonomy (NCBI): domain Eukaryota; kingdom Metazoa; phylum Chordata; class Aves; order Piciformes; family Galbulidae; genus Galbula; species Galbula dea. The sequence continues at coordinate 444,394 of VWZX01002955.1, read as the reverse complement.
ATGTCTCAGTTAATGATTATTGGGCAGGCTACAACCTTCAAATGCTCCATCAAGTGAAAGTTACAGATCCTAGAAGCACTAGGATGTAGTTTAAGAGTTTTCAGACATCTAGAAATACTTCTTAACAAAGCCTTTAAGAAACAGAACTTGGGATTGTTCAGCCTGGAAAAGAGAAGGCTTTGGGGGGACCTAATAGTGACCTTCCAGTACCTGAAGGGGACTTACAAAGAGGCTGGTGAGGGCCTGTTTACAAAGGCCTGTAGTGAAAGGACAAGGGGAAATGGTTTTAAATTACAGAAGAGTAGATTTAGATTGGATATTAGGAAAAAGTTCCTTCCCATGAGGGTAGTGGAACACTGGAACAGGTTGCCCAGGGAGGTGGTTGAGGCCCTGTCCCTGGAGGCATTTAAGGTGAGGCTAGACAAGGTTCTGAGCAACCTGATCTAGTTGGGGATGTCCCTGCTCACTATAGGGGGGTTGGACTAGATGACCTCTGAGGTCCCTTCTAACCCAGATGATTCTATGATTCCAGAATAAAGCTGTATGAATTCCACCCACTCCAGGGAGTAACCCACCAGACAAAACCACCAGATATACAGCTAAGGTTCTGCATAATCCCCACCAGAGCCCTAAATCTCCCTCATCTCTCACCTTCTCACCCTCAACCACATCAAACTCTACAGTCTCTCCATCGCCAACACTGCGCAGGTATTTCCGGGGGTTGTTCTTCTTTATCGCTGTCTTTAGAGAAAGGAGAGAGAAACACAGGTTACCTTACACATCACACATCTGTACATGAGGGAAAGGCAGCACTGTTCTGCTCTAATCCAAATCCTACACACCATCTCTGCCACCACAGGAAGGTTTTTCAGGTACACAGATGCCTCCCTTATTCCTGAGGCTCTCCAATACTCAGTCAAGGTTTACTCCTTTCTCAACCCTTCTGAGTTTGTGGATCAGCTGGTGCTCCAGGATCCCCTCTGCCAAGGCTGCTAAATATCCAGACCTTTACATATTTCAGTGTGAAGAGAGTTTACACTGGTTTATCTCCTCCCAGTTGTCCCAAGGCAGCTCCAGCAGCCTGTCTGACCCATGCCTCCAGTCATTAGGAGATCTGTTGACCATCTACCAAGACCTTAAGGTCAGGAGCATTTCTGCAGAAGATGGCATTAACAACTCATAGTAACTAGAGAAGAATTACTACATCTCTGGTGCAACACAAATAAGCTCTGTAAGGGACACCCAAAAAAATTAGGTGAGCCTCTAAAGAACAGAGAAATAGTACCAGGACAGACAACTGCAGTCTTAGTCATCCTCTAGATAGAGACATCAAACACTAGTAACCATGCAGCTTCAGATCACAACTGGCTGAAAGCCTCCTCAGACCCCCAGGAAAACTCCAAGCTCCTGGAGTGATTTTCAGCCTATCATCTACAGATGCCTTTCACTCCATGGAGTATTTCTAGGACTCCACAAGAGGCAATTAGCCTAACAAGCCTGCTGTTCATTAAGGGTTCACAAACTGGAAGAGGCCAAGGAAGCAAAAACCCAAACCAAATGAAACCACACATGTTGTACAAATCATCCTAGTAGCTTTTTGCTGAAGCTCTCTCAGATTATTCATGACCAATTCACTTGAAGTTTTCAGACACAGGCATCTTCTGTAGCACAAAGAAGGCCAGTGAAGATCCAGTAGTAGCACACATGGCAATACAAGGCACAAACCTGGTTTAAGAAATGGGATGCAGGGCAGAAACAGCAGAAAGTTGTCACATTTGTCTGCAGTTAAAGAAAACCAGGCAGAATCTGTTGACTTGTTGCCTGTGCATGGAAACTATAGTCATTCAGTCAACAATAGCCAAAACTATTTCCCACAGTGTCTTCATTGTTGCTGAACACAGTTCCTTTTGTGTTTCAGGCAATAGGTCAGCATGTCCTTTTAACCCTACATCTAGCAACACCTTTCCCCATAGCCTACAGCATCCCTGAACAGCTTGAGGAAGAATGCAAGAGTGTACATATTATTGCTGCCAAAGCAACAACCACCCAAGAGGGCTTTTTTTTGCTACAGGAAGAGAATCAGCTGCTCAAGTGAATTCTCCTGGGAATTCCCTTAGCAAGCAGAGACTCCCACCATCAGCTGAGGCAGCTTTGTCCACTTTCTGCTGACCTATTAGACCTCTGCCATTCCCAAAATCAGCTGGAAGTACCAGCTTTTCCATAAGTGTTATACACCAAGACTAAAATTATCATCCTCACAGCAGACTAACCTCTTTCACTACCACTTGTACTGAAACAACTGACTCAAACTCATAAGACTCACACTCTGCACATGACAGAGGTGCCAACAAGCTGTATTTCAAACCCCTTCCTCTTCCTTGTCAGTTGTCTTGGTTTGAGCCAAAACAATTTTGGCCAGTGATTTTACTTTTCAGCTAAGTCTCTAAGTAGCTGCACTTTCTGCAGCTAATGGCATATTTCCACAGTGTCTGCTTCTAAAAGTGGCAACATGCTGTTTATAGTTACTGCTGTATACAGAAAGGCTCTTGCTTATACTTGCTCCTATAGAAACCAAGATCACTACTAAATCTTGTTTACCAGCTTGAGGTGCTGTAAAGTAAGAGGTTGCACCTGCAGAGAGGAGCAGAGAGGACACTTGACCCAGACCTGGCCAACAAGGTATTCAGTTCCATACATGTCATATTCAGTGTTAAATGAGGGATGCCTCTTCCTCAGTGGCTGGCATAAGAGGAGGACTCTGTCCATTCTGCCTTCAAACACAATCTGTGAGCTCCAGAACCCAGGTCCTCACTGACCTGGGAGCTCCAGAACCCAGGTCCTCACTGACCTGGGAGCTCCAGAACCCAGGTCCTCACTGACCTGGGAGCTCCAGAACCCAGGTCCTCACTGACCTGGGAGCTCCAGAACCCAGGTCCTCACTGACCTGGGAGCTCCAGAACCCAGGTCCTCACTGACCTGGGAGCTCCAGAACCCAGGTCCTCACTGACCTGGGAGCTCCAGAACCCAGGTCCTCACTGACCTGGGAGCTCCAGAACCCAGGTCCTCACTGACCTGGGAGCTCCAGAACCCAGGTCCTCACTGACCTGGGAGCTCCAGAACCCAGGTCCTCACTGACCTGGGAGCTCCAGAACCCAGGTCCTCACTGACCTGGGAGCTCCAGAACCCAGGTCCTCACTGACCTGGGAGCTCCAGAACCCAGGTCCTCACTGACCTGGGAGCTCCAGAACCCAGGTCCTCACTGACCTGGGAGCTCCAGAACCCAGGTCCTCACTGACCTGGGAGCTCCAGAACCCAGGTCCTCACTGACCTGGGAGCTCCAGAACCCAGGTCCTCACTGACCTGGGAGCTCCAGAACCCAGGTCCTCACTGACCTGGGAGCTCCAGAACCCAGGTCCTCACTGACCTGGGAGCTCCAGAACCCAGGTCCTCACTGACCTGGGAGCTCCAGAACCCAGGTCCTCACTGACCTGGGAGCTCCAGAACCCAGGTCCTCACTGACCTGGGAGCTCCAGAACCCAGGTCCTCACTGACCTGGGAGCTCCAGAACCCAGGTCCTCACTGACCTGGGAGCTCCAGAACCCAGGTCCAGGCTGCTGCTGTGTCCAGTCTGGACCTTCCCCAGTGCCTGCCCACAGCATCAGTGGTGCTGGTGACGCAATTGCCAAGGGTGGGGGTGGAGGAGAGGGTGTGGGCAGGGTTCAGTATTGGGTTTGTGGATATGTAGTTCATTTTATGACCATTTTCATTAAGGCTGTTTTAGTGTTGTTTTCCAATCCAGAAGTCTCTCTCTCTCCCTTATTCCCTTTCTCTTCCCCTTTGGGAAGGGAAGAGGGTTAATAGAGAGCATCTGCCATTTCTCTAGTGGCCAGCCCAGCCCTAACCCCTGACATAAGTACAGAGAAAGAAAGGACTCCCAGATTTCTTTTCAACAGAGGGTGTACTTGAGTAAATGAAGCTCCTCAAACATCCTCCAAGATGGGCAAAGGAAGATAAATTCAACAGGATTCCATGTGTTCAGTCCCAAACTTCCCAAATTCCCCTTTGCAACTGAACAACCTGCCAAGAGGAGCCAGAGGCTGCCACACAGCAGGCTGGGGTTTGTTTTAGAAAGGCAACCAGGAACAATTCTGACTAAGTCCTAGAATACAGAGCAGAAACTCTATGGGCTTTAGTACTTACTACTTCAGCTGCAGGTAAACATTGCTGAAGTAAGCCTCTAAGAAGCCTAAGCTCTAAGCTTGATGAAAAGACTTTTCCTCTGTTCATCCAGAGGCAAGACAGCACTATTCTCCCTCTTCCTCTTCACCAGCATCCTGCAGACTTCCAGCTTCTTTGGCTCAAAAGACAGATGTTTTGTGTTAACACAGACAGCACTCAACAATTAAGACAAAGCCTTTCCTTTCCCAAGGGGACACTAATGAACAGACAGCTCTGAGAGTCTTCAGAGCTAGTTCACTCTTTTGTTTGTATGAGTTCTTTCCACATCCTATCACCACATCATGTGCACATCCAGCATTGTCACAGCAAGAGCCAGAATTTGTTATGCTACTTACTGGTGCCCATCCACCAGGCTTGGGCAGGGTAAATACAATCCAGGGCCAAAATAAAAAGGATCTGTGTGTGGCAGAAGCAATTAACTCCTCCTCACCACTTGTTGATTCAACCTCTGCCTAATTAAGTAGGACTTGTGTGGCTACTGATACTTTAAGTGGTGTTAAATTGCAAACCCATCCTCCTCTCAGCCCTGACACACTCCACTCCATAATCCATCAGTGCTACTGCACACAGCATCTCTGACTGACACAGTGCCCTAGACAGCACACCCTGCATCAACCAACCAGCCAAGGATGCAAGCAAGAGGCAGAACTACCCTCTCCCAAAACACTGCTTGGGTCCCACACAATGCAAAGGGTTAATTCAAAGCAAACCATGCCTGCCCTAAAGAGAAAAGCATTTTAATCTGTACTAGGTTTATAAATAGCATCCAATAGCCAGCCAGCAAGCATTAACCCCCATTCTAATCAGGGGATCGGCCTGTTCCCTCCCCACCACGGCTGTGTGCAGGGGAGGCAGGGAGGAGGCTGCATCTATTCAACTAGGTCAAGCTTATTCTGAAGGGATTAGGCATGTAATCCAGCCCCTCCCCGGCCAGCCGGGGGGAGGAGGGGCAGAACTGGCACTAACTGTGGAGAGGGAGCTTGCAGCAGGATGTTTGCTTACACCATGGATTTACCTCCCTCCCAGGGTGGCCCCATCAGGAGCTTTGGCCAGAAAGCCTCAGGCTCTGGTAGCCAGCACTTTGTACAGGAACAGTTTGAGATGGAAGAGCTGGGAAACATCAGATTGCAGCCAAGCCAGGCACCTACTCTGCCACACACAGCCCACCAAAAGGGTTCATCAGATGCAGGCTTGCTTGTGTTGTTATTTCTGAAACACCTCAGAGGGTTTCAGCCACAGAAGATGGGAAGTAAGTTCCCAAACACCCACTCCCACCCAAATTTACATGTAGATGCACAGTTCTCAACAGGTAAAGGAAACAAGCCAGCACTGATAACACTAGCTTGCTGTTGGCCTTAACTGTTTGGTTCTCTGAGCAGGCAGCCTTCCCAAGCCAAACACCACTACCTCTATCATCAGCAACACAACCACTTTCTAGGGCATCTTCTCACTGGTCTCAAGGAGATCTCATTTGTCTTTCAGGTAGTTTTACAGTGCTGCCCAGCCAGAAAGTGTTTCTGTTACTAGAAGTGTTTCCACCCTCCTCTGGACACACTCCCACTGGGCCACAGATTGAGCTGTATGCCTTCTGACAGAAATGCTCTTTGCCATTAAGGAAGGAGAAAGACCACTAGAAACCAGTACATGAATTGAGAGCTCTTGCTCCCAGGTCCATCAACTGAGCAGGGAATGTGTGCTGCACACAATTCCCAACATCACCTACTACAGGCACTAAGCTTATTCCCTCCCAGACAATGGATCTACACCCTTCATCCAGAGAAACAGTTACCACAGTTTCACTACTTAGACACAGAAACTGACTCCCAGCCTTGGCCACTGTGTCTAACACCACTACAGACACGTACATTGTTGCCCTGGGTGATCACCTCACTACATCTGATGGAAGTCTTGCCCCTTATGCCACAGAGAAAGATCATGCTTTGAAAGGATCACATGAGCCTGGAGATATTTCATATGGGACAAGCTCCAGGGGCAGTATTTCATTTTCTGGTGAAATCCAACTCTCAAATAATGCAAAATTGGATCTAAGCCAACTGATCAGTTTACAGCAACATAAAAGACAGCATCCTCTGCCTTCCCATCAGTTGCCTGTGACCCAAGAGTCACAATATAAACTTAGAACAGCCTACTGACAGCTCAAGGAAAGTTAACCAATGACAAACTGCTGGGCAACCTCTCTCTGCTTGGGCATACTTGGCACACAGCCTTCCTCCTCTTCTTCCTAAGAGCAGCTGTCTACTGCAGCAACAGCTGATGGCAAGCCAGGCTGGGCAAGAGCCAGACAAGATCACTTTCTCTTCAATACCAGGGAGGACAGACAGAACAGACCTTCAAATGAAGAGGCTAGGGAGAAACAGAAGACAAGAAGCAGGATGAAATGGGGAGGAAGGACAGACAAGTAGCAAGGTCTTTATAAAACAGAAGCCATCTCTCCAGGGAAGGGATAAGCTAACAGAAGAAAACTACACCAAAGCCACCCCATCCCAAAAAACCTTGTCACAGCAGACAACAGAAAGCATGAAGAGTTATAATAACTACTCCTTCAGTTACATGTCTAGAGAAAAGGAAATTATGACCTAATATTCCTGTCTGAAAATCTCCACATAAATGTCTCCTACTGCAGGTAGAGTAAACAGTCTAAGGAGAAGCCAAGCCAAGGTCAGGGAGCTGTTAGTGCCCATCTCTGAGTACAATTCCTGGTCTTACCTGATGAACAAACACATCTTCTTTGGTATCATTTCTGTGAAAAGAAAGTGAGAAGTCAGAGTTCAGACCAAGAGACCTAAATAGAAACCCTGGACTTCACAAGTGAAACTCTCCTTCCCTCAGCCTCCAGTACAGCCCCTGGATTCCATGCATTCTGTCTAGTCTGTGCCACCAAGAGGTTGCTCTGCATCTCCAGCATTATATGCTTGCCAGCAGAAAGGACTCCTCTCCCCTCAGAAGGGGAAGGGGACAGGGGGAGTTTCCCTAATCTGGCAACTGTTGAGTAGTTTGTTTTGATACAGGACAGTGGTAATGACTGGACTTCTTCCCCCCTCCCCAGAACAAAAAACAACCCCAAACTTCCACAGGGGCTGCAACCTGAGCTGCTACCCCAGAGGTCAGGCAAGACTACCAATGGGACTGGGCACAGCTGTTAACAGAGCTCTTCTTTCAGCAAAATTCAAAGCAACCATACACAAGAGATGTTAGCAGAGTCCATTGGAGGGGGACCCAGAGAAACAGGAGGCTGTCTAGATTACACCAGCCAGTTCAGGCTTCCACAGGCAGGACACTGAGACAGCTCTGAGACCTTGATTCTGTGTTCCCACACACCAGAAAGAGGCCAGACTCTGCTGCCTGTTTACTCAATTCCTTCTCCACAGAGGGAGCAGGCAAGTCAAAGTTTGTGAAGATAATGCATAACCCAAGACTTGTTGTGCTGGACTGAAGCAACACTAGACCTCAGCTTAGCAAGAAAGCTAACAAGTTGTCACACCACATCCAGCTGAAGGCTCTCACATCAACTGCTGTGAAAAAACTCTGCAAGTGCTTCCTAATTCAAGCTTTTCTTCTAAGCTTACTTAACTCTGGCTGCTAGTCTCCAGGGTTTGGGATTAATACTGTACTAGAACTGGCTTCACAGCCAGGAAAGTGCAGGAACAGTTGCCCCTTCCTACACTGTCCAACTTACCCAAATCCACCTCCTGTGTAACATTCTTCAAGGACTGGCAGAACAGAACTTGCCAGATATGCCTTTTGCAAGATAATTCTTCACCACACACAAGTTTTGTTTTCCATAAAGCACCCAAGACATTTAAGACCCTCAACCCTGTAGATATTCCAGCCTCAGAAGCCAGAGTTTCCTCCAGTAACTTGGAGTTGAGATCTTGTGCACCTAAGATTGGAATGTGATCAACATCACTTACAGCTATTTAGTTTATCAATGCTATTCAGAGGTGAAGAAATAAAGATACCAAAGGCAGAACTTCTGAGAACCCAGGTCTTGAATACCTTTCAGTTAGGCAATATCAGAGAATCTCAATGTGTGTTTAGAGTAGGTATTTTGACCAAACACTTGAATTTTTATCTAAAGTTGTTTCCCCTCACACCCTTTAATAAAAGCCAGGCAGTCATGAAAGAACATACAGCTAATCAACAGTGTAGAACAAGTAAACATGAGGAACAACTAACAGATCAAACCTGTTTATTCCCCATACACACAACCTTTGATGGGGAGGGGGAAAGAGTCCCCTGAGATAGCAGGAGTTTGTTGGATGCCTGGCAAAATCTGGCCATCAACTGCATGAACTTGTACTCAGGTCCTTGGGCCTCTGTTGCAGCTACTACCACCCCACACATTATCTGGACCATGACTCTTTGTACAGTATAAACATAACTATCATAATTTAAACATACCTGTTTATAAAGCCATACCCATTCCTGACATTGAACCACTTGACTGTGCCAAGAACTTTGGTGGCTGGAAAGAAAAAGTTAAAAGGAGTTACTCAAAAGCATTGGGAAGTAGAAGAATGCCACAAAACTCCATTCATGCCTGCACAGAAAGTCACAACCAGATCTCTACTGTTCCCTTAGCACCCAAAGTGTACCTTCATCTCCAACTTCAGCTTATACTAATGTGGCAGCAGGAGCTTTAACATTCTGTTATTCAGCCAAGAGTTTACCACACAGGACCTAGAACTAAGCCCAGCTCTATGTTCAGAGCTGGCCATCCATCCCTTCTCTTTTCTATTTCTTGTCCCAGAAATAAGCAGTGAAGCTGCAAATCCCACTGCCATTCACCTCACTCTGATGTTTCAGGGCCTCTCTTTCACTCAGACTTACCAGTCCTTTCTTCCTTGGAAAGCAGAACTAGCCAAGGAAGCAACATCAAGCACAAGGAAACTCTCTCCAGTAGAGAGAGCACATCCTTATTTTGGACAAGCTCTTCCTTGCCTTGCCAACATCACCAACCAAGTGAGACACCACCTTTTTTTATTGTTAACATTCCTACCTCTAAAGATCTGCAATTTACCAGTTACAAACTGACTACCTTTATGTTCCAAGACTTCCACAACCAAGACAAACTCCTGTTTCAACACCCGAAGAGCATCTCAGAGGCCAAGCAGTATCTTATAGGAGCTGGTGAAACCTGTTCCTCCAACACACAGGAATGTGTGGGAGGAACCCAACAGCAATGGAGGCAGTTCAACCTCTCCTTCCCTCTCAGCAACTGGGTGGAGACCACAAACTTCTGCTTTTCAGACCTGTAGGAAAGGGAGAATTTTGGGCCCTAGACTTTACTAGATGCTCTTTACTATATAGCATGACCACAACTATCTAGGCAATCCAGGGACTACTTATTTGAAGAGGGGCTAGTCACCTGCACATGACTGCTTGTTGAAACCTTACATATATTTGGGGGTGGGAGGAACTCAAGCTGCAACTAAATTAGTCCAGAGACAATCTGCAGTTCAGAAGTCCAAGGAAGTCTGCTAGAGGCAAGAAAGACACACTGCAAACCATACCATTACCTGCCATCCACCTGCATTCTTCCCTAAACATCCACTAGATGACAGAGCTAGACAGACCTCAGGTTTCATGCAGTCTTGTCATTCTTAAACAGCTCTCTGACACCCAGAAAGAGCAACTCTTCCTCTTCCCCTGAACACAGAGCTAAAGCAGGAATGTTTGCTGCCAGCAGCCCATTGCAGAGCTGCTGCTGTTCCTGAAAGCAGGAATAGGCCATTTCTCATTGCACTTTTAGAAGTGGTGGATTTGGTCTTCTTTAATTCTCTCTTAAGAGAAAATATTCTTGTTTAGAAGAAGCAAAACCATGGTAAGATTGAGACAGGCACTAGAGAAAAGGACTCTACCTAGTAGAGCATCCAGTCCCAAGATTAGTTCAGTTTAGTTTAGTTTCCTGGGGACATCACTAGGTACAAACACTGCTACCACAAAGGCACTGGCTGCATGCAAGAGCTCACTGCACTAAGACAAGTCAATGTGGGAGGGGAAAGAGGCAGAGAACCAGATGCCAGTGGCACATGCAGGTTTTAGTCTGCTTTAAGAAACAAGGCTAGTGGCACTGACTCCCCCACCACCACGCTTTCCCTCCCCCACAGAGCAGCTCTTGAATCTGTTGGCCTATTTCAATAAGATTAGGAAGAGAGTTAGAAGCACAGAAAGCCTGACAAAAACCCTCAGAGGAGTCAGAAAGCTGGTGAAAGGAGAGGTAATCAAAACTCACTCTACCTGGCCAGCTGGCTGCTGGAAGCAGATGCCCACACATGCAGCTCCAGAGCAATATTACTGCTTTTGCACAAGCTGCCAGAGGCCAGGGCTGAGGCTCCAATGTATTCCCTAAAGCAGGGTACTGGGGAGATACTAGTCCCCATTTCCACACTGGGCTTACAGTCTCCCTTAAGCATTACCATGGGGAAAGAACAACAGCATGCCAATGAACATCCACTGGCCATGGTTAGGCCTGAGCTGTCATACCAGGGTGAGCAGACAAGGAGTAGGAGAAGGCCAGAGGAAACCATAACCAGTTTTACTGATGAGTCAGAGAAGGTAGTTTGTGTGATGACACAGATCCCACCAGCAAGTGAAAGCCCACATCTGTCTACAAGATGCTGTAGTCTGATGCTATCAGAGGAAGCAATCATCAGCCACTCCCACCCATGACAAGAATAACCTTTCCATAGCTTTAGCAAGGAAAGCTCAAGCTTCCTGTGACGAAGAGAGAAGATCAAGTTGAATAACCTTATTCCTAGAAGTCAGACTGTCAGATGCCCTGGGCAAGCATCAGATCTTGCTGCTAATGGGATCTCTAAAAGGAGACTTAAGTGAACACAAACAGGGACACTTTGGGTGGACTCAAACCTAAGTTCATTTTCAATGATCATTTTCCTTACAACTCCTACTAAAAAGCTTGCCTAGCAACTCAGCCAGTGTGCAAAACTATCACTACTACTAGTGTTCTTTTTCCTGCTTGCCCAGGAAAGGCACTTGTGCCTTCACTTCCCAGAACAGCAAGAGACGAACAAGATAAAAACATTACCAAGAACGAAAACCATGATAAAGGCAAGAAGCAGACAGACATATCAACAGATATGGACATGTCTTGACTGATTACTCACAAATCAGATAAGAGAACAGGGGAAAATCATGCAAATGGTAGCTCCAGTCCCTGTTTTGCTAGTATCCTTCCTACCTCAGCTCTGGATAAATCCTGCTCTAGCTGCTGCTGTGAGCCCTTCCCTTCAGAAGGGAAGATGCTGTCTTGCCTTAGTGAAGTTTGGGACTCTGGGTAGCAGTCAGCCTCAACTTTGCCTCTGCTAACCTCTTAAAGTTATGCAGTTGTAATTCAACAGGTTCATCCTGTTTAATCACAGTGAAAAAATCCACACTAGCTACACACTGGGCTTGAGCACAGAGATGACAACTTGACATTTTGTTTGCCTTGTTACTGATAAAAGTAGAACCTAGGAAAAAACCCCAAAACCCATTAAAAAACAACAAGAAAACACTAAACCTAGAGCTACTCTTAAAACACTATGCTTTAGGAACAGAAAAGCTGTGCAAGGACCTGAAGATTATTAAATAAAGGGGGAGCAACATATGGTTTATCAGCAACCCTTTCCAAAGGGGGATGCCCCAGCAGGTACAGCCCACCAACATGGCTGCACGTCACTCACTATCCTCGCCCAGTGCCGGCCCGGGCGGAGCAGGGGACTCCGCCGCTGCATACAGGTGCTCCCGCCCAACTCCGACTTGACGTGCCGGCCAGGCACCGCTCGGCTCCCTCCGGCCGGAGGAAGAGGAGGCGGTGGCAGCACGGCCTCCCCTCCCACCGCGCCCCCCCCCGCNGGGTGCGGGAGGGGTTGTTGAGCGGGACACGGCCCCAGGCAGCAGCCAGAGGCTGCCACCCCGTCCCCGACCCACTCCGATCCCGCCGCAGGTGCCCCGGGAAGTTGGGAGCAGGGCTCAGCACTCACCCAGCACTTTCTTCTCCGTCTCGGGCGCGGCAGTTGTGGTAGTGGCAGCAGCAGAGGCGCCGGCAGCAGCAGCAACAGCACCACCGGGGGCTGCCTCACCAACAGCCGCGCCCGGCGCGGCAGTGCTGACGGGGCTCTTGGGCTTGGCGTCCGGGGTGGCGGGCTGTGGCGGCGCAGAGGCTCCGGCCGGGGCAGCGGTCACGGTGGTGGTAGTGGTGGCGGTGACGGCAGCGACGGTGGTGGTGGTGCTGGTGGTTGTCGTGGCGGGCGCCGAGCTGGCGGTGCTGGTGTCCGCCGCCTCGCTCATGGTGCTTGGCGATGGGCGGGTGCGCGGCGCTCGGCGGCTGGTGTCCCTCGGGCCCGCGCTGGGTCTTACTGCCCCCAAAATGGCCCCGCCGAAGTTTTAACACAGTCAGCGGGGGCCGGCACCGGCACGCGCGCCGCCTCATTAGCATTTAAAGGGGCCGCGCCGACAGGGTAGCGGGCGGAGCGGTGCGGGGAGCGGCTCGCGCATGGCATGGCATGGCATGGCATGGCATGGCGCGGCATGGCATGGCATGGCGCGGCATGGCGCGGCATGGCGCGGCATGGCGCGGCATGGCATGGCGCGGCATGGCATGGTATGGCACGGCGCGGCATGGCACGGCGCGGCATGGCACGGCGCGGCATGGCGCGGCACTCTCCGGTTGTTTGTGCGTGCAGGCCACGTGTGTGTATACATACAGCTGTGTGTGTATACCGCCGTGTGTGCATACAGCTCTGTGTGTGCATACAGCTCTGTGTGTGTGCGCGCGCCCGCGTGCCCGCGTGCCCGCGGCGGAGACGTGAAGCCGAGAGGCGCGCGCGCGCACCTGTGGGGTCCCTCTCCGTCCCCCCCGCCCCCGGGCCTACCCCTACGCTGTGGGTATGGACGGACACATTGGTAGGCAGAGACGCAGAGGCTCGCAGGAGCCCACGGAGGCCAAGCAACACCTTGCCCGGTGCCCGTGTGTGTGTGGCAGAGTGGCTCCACAACGTCCCACATAAGGCTTCATGCGCCCACACCTGCACATCTAGGCCTGCGAGGGTTTGTGTCCATGCTGTTGGGGGTTTTGTGGGAGGCAGAAGCATGTTGAGGAGCAGGGTTCATTGTGCATTGGTGCTGTCATGCTCCTTTGGTTCTTTGTCACCTCTTCCATGTCATTGCTTTTTCAGCCATGGTGTCCTCCAGTCTGAACCCCACTGACATCTGGTTTTCACCCCAGCTCTCCCATTGCTGCCTCATTTCCTTACCACTGCACTTACATCTCCCCTGCCTTCCTTTTTTTCCACCTATTTTTTCCCTGTCCTTCCCCTGGTTTCTGTGCAGTCTCCTTGAGTGTCCTTTTGATGATGTTCCTACTCTTGTGGTTTGCACACTAGCACCTCATCCTCATTCCACACTCCCACCACATCACTCCTCTGAATGGTCTTTGCTTTGGGTCCATCTTTCCCTGCAAGATGAGTGCCTGACCTGCAGCTCCATGCTCCTGGCCTTCTCTGTCTTAAAGCTTCCCTTTGCTTCTCTGTACACCTGAATAGTCAAAGCACCTTAGATCCCGACTCTTGTTCCCTTTGTACCCTCTCCTGATCTCTGCTGCTTGACAATTCTCCAGTAGTTCTCACAACAAAAAGGAAGGTCTTTGGAAGGCATCCCTTGCTGCATGTCCCTCAGGTAGCAATGCCAAAGCAGTCTCAGGTGAAGTGTTCACTGGGAAAGGGACACCTTAAGGTACAGTTTGACCTGCACAAGGTCTCACCTACTGAAACTCCTCAGGAACCTTCAACTGGGCTTTGACAGCTGGGACACAGACCCTCCCAGAGCTGCAAAGGAGTTGAGGCTTAGCTACTCTAGAGACCCATCACGAACTAGTGAGCTGTTTGGAAATTCAAACTACTTTTGGAGCATTCAGAGGTATTTCCACCCACACAGACATCACTGCTCCCTATTCAATTACTTACACCCTTTCTAAATCCAGGATGGAAATTATTATTACAGTTCTCCTTCTTGCTTCCCACTGAAGAAACCACCCAGATGAAACCAACACATAGTTTTTGTCCCACAGTTTTTAATCCTTTATGTTAACTTTATTATTTTAAGAGCATGTCACTTTCTGCCCTTCTGCATTTTCAGAGTGTGTGGGAATTTCTTTCAGGATGCTTATTTGAAGGAATTTTGAAAGGAAGGCTTATTTGTGTTGTCAGAATTCAGACACTGACATGCACTTCAGGCATCAAATTGATTTTCAATTAAATTGTTCATTTTTGCTTCCTCAAGTTAATTTTAGAATTTGATTGCAAAGCCCATTCAACAGAGAAACTACACTACACAAGCTGTGGAAATGTCCTGTGCTTTATTCCATTCCTTCTAGACCATTGGGAATGTTTCCCTCTATTTGTTTTCAATTGTTTTTGTAGTGAGAAAATATAAGAATATAAGAATTTCCTTTCCCTGCTGACAATTGGTAATACATTTCCTTTGCCTCAGTATTCAATCTGTTTTAAAAAATTATGTTGGAAGAAATGAATCTGCCAACCTGCATGAATCAAAAATGGTAACTGCTGCATGTGCAGGCTGATTTCTGCATCTCTACCTTTTCTGGAGACATCCTGTCAGCTAATTGTAAATAACTGGTTTATAAAACTTAGAACAGTAGAGCATCACAGAATGGTTGAGGTTAGAAGGGGCCTCTGGATGTCACCTACTTCAACCTCCCAGCTCAAGCAGCACCACCAAGAGCTGGTTTCCCAGTTGTCCAGATGTCTTTTGACTGTCTTTAAGTATGGAGACTCCACAAGCTCTCTCTCTTTACTGTGAGTCAGCTTCATTGTGGAAAAGTGTTTCCTGATGTTCAGGTGCAATGTCCTGTGTTTTGGTTTCTGTCCACTGGCTCTGAGCCTGCCACTGGGCACCACTGAAAAGAGCCTCTCTGCACCCTCCCTTCAGGTGCTTATACATATTGATGAGATTCTCCTGAGCCTTCTCAACAGTCCCAGCTCTCTCAGCCTTTCCTCTTAGGAAAGATGCTCCAGACCCTTTGTCATCTTTGTGACCATTGTTGCACCCTCTCCAGTATGTTCATGTCTCTTTTGTAGTGGACACAGTACTCCAGTTCTGGTCTCACCAGTGTGGAAGAGTTCAGACTCAGTGCTTTTGAAGGGCAAGCTGAAATTTAGCTGTAACAGAGGGATGTGGTTTACAGCTCCTATTTGAGGGGGGGAGGAGAAAACACCCCCTCAAAACTACTAACAATCACATTTCACCAAGTAATGAACTTCTGAAAAGATCCCTTTAGCACATGGTCAGTTGAGAAACTGTCTGAAGGGGTCATCTGGAGGTGCCAAGCATGTTCCAGCTCTTGCCTGCTGCTTCAGTCCTGTGTCTGTCTCTCCTGCATGAGCAGCATGGGACAATCCAGCAGGTGAGAGCCCAGCAGGTCACCCTTGCTATTACAATTCCACTGAGTCACTGTGGCACCAGTCCCTGGTGTTTGGGGAGAGAAAAGGATCCTGTTGGTGCTCTTCTGCATGCCTCCTGCTGCCCAAGTTTTAAAGAAGGCAGGAAGCAGAGGATGGCTGGGAAGCATGGGCCCTGCTGAGTGCAAGAGCAGGGACCCAAATATCCAGGGCAAAGATACTTGCTGGAAAGGGATGAAACACTGGGAGCAACAGCCAAGAGAAAACAGTGGCTGAGAGAGAGCAGAGAGGCCTGGGGATGGGTGTTTCATACCCCTTTGATTCCTACTCCATGGGCTGCCCAGGTAGAAGGTGACCAAGCTGAAGCCCTGGAGAGCCAGAGCTGCCTCTTGCCCAGGTTAATCAGAGTGGCTCTGTGGGACAAAAGTGCTGTTCCTCAGCCTAGGGTTTATTGCTGTTTTGCTTTTGGAAAGCAACTGAAACCCATTCAACCAAAGTCAGTAAAGCTGCAAAGTTAGGCAAGGAAAAGTCAAGAAATAACCAGCAATGAGGTTACTTGTAAGCTTGAAGTTGAGTCCCCTTAAGTGTAGGGCTGATTGCATGTTCCTTAATTGGATGATCATATACTCCTCTTCCCCCTGGATCAGCAACTGAGCTGGTTTTCAATAGTCTCTTTCATCCTCCTCACCTGATGTGCAGCTCAAGCTATTATTTAATGCAGATTATATAACCCTCAGACTAGATGCCAAATTATTCATTCCCTTCTTTCTTTGGGAGCCTGTGGGGCTTTTCCCATTATGTATCCATGGATCAGAAGCATTCATGAATGTAACTTATCCAACATCATGTGCAAACTGCTGGGATTATCAGCTCCATTGTGGGAATGAGGAACAGAGGCAAAAAGAGATGAATGCTGCTGTTTTCAAGTATCTGCTGATTCTGGCTAGCTGCCTTCAATATGCATCTTGTTTCTTATCTAGGGAACTTGCTCTTTCTAGAAGTTGGGTGGGACATGAGATGCTTGGGTGAGGCTGGTGACATGTGACATAGGAGCATGGGACCTATTTTATGGGGTTTTAATGCCCCTGGCTTCAGGGGAGATTGCTGCTGCAGATCCCAGGTGAGAGGAGATGTCTCACAGCAGTGCCAGCTTGGCAGCCTGGCTACCTTGGAGGGATAGGGTTTGAACCCCACCTCTTATTTTGCTGTTTCACATGAGTAATGTAGGTTGGCACTTATTGTGTCCTGTGAATTTCTCTCCTTTGATGACTAATCCCTCCCATGCTCTTCCTGGGCATCCCAGGCACCCAGCTCTGTCTTCTGAATCCACCTGGTACCTGCATGAGGTTGTGCAGTTCCTATAAATGAAATACTTGTGATTTTTAGAACAAGGATCACATTTATTCATGTGCTTCCTTTTACAATCCCAGCTTCTGGAGTCCTGTGATAGCCTGAAAATCTGTGCTTTCCTTTCTTTGTGCAGAACCTGCTTACTCCATGCTGGCTGTGGAAGAGATCTTGAAATGTACCATTGAAGGCTGAGATATCAAAAGACAGATCAGAAGAGCTAAAATTCATCATTGTTCTAAAAATGTCACCATTTTAAACCAACCTCAGTGAATTTTGAGTGCTGGGAATTGACAAGAGTACCCCATAAGAATTCCAGATGAGGTTGGTAGAATGTATTTGATGATCTCTGAATATGAATAACATTTGCTCCTTATAAAGTAGCACTTCAGAGGCCTCAGGCTTTACTGAGAATTTCTTTTAAAATGGAAACCCCTGGTCTTCCCAGGTCTAGCCAGACAAGAGGCTTTATTTGGCTTTAAACCTTGAGTTTAAACCATAAATTCTTCAAACTCTAAATATCTTTTAATGTGCTCACAGACACAGCCATGAAATTGATAACACACAAGCAGGTTATTTAAACTCTCTTCTCCCAGCTCACTAGCAATAGGACAAGAGGAAGTTGCCTCAAGTTGTGCCAGGGGAGGTTCAGGCTGGATTTAGGCATTGGCACAGGCTGCCTAGGGAGGTGCTGGAGTCATCACCCATGGAGGTGTTCAGAGAAGGTGTAGAGGTGGCACTTGGCAGTGTGGTTAATGACATGTGGGTGTTGGGTTGGTGGTTGGGCTTGATGATCTTGGCTGTGCTTCTGTGAGTCTATATTACTCTACTCCCATGCAAATATGACTGTTAATGAAGAAAGGGAGCATGTGCTTGCTAGAGCTGTTGTGCTCACTCAGTGGCTGAGGAGACCCTGCTGGCTCAGTGTTATCCTGCAGAGGTGGGGTCAGCCTCCTCCATTCCTGTTCTCTGTCACTGCTCCAGCTGAGGCTTCTTGCAGTGCCTGAGGGGTTAAGGTGACAGAAGATGAATACACAATAGGCAGTGTTATTCTAAGAGAGTATAAAGTATAGCTGGAAGGACCTTATTGAGATAAGGAATTAGCTCACTGAAGCCCTGAATTGTGTAGTGACAGCCATGGTGGCTTGCTTCCAGAGCTTTGTTTACTTGCCATTTTAGAAAGACTGGCTGACAGCCAGCTGTTGGCTCTGGGAGAAGGCAAAGGAACAAGAAGTCTACACTGGCAAAGGACTTTGCAAGTTGTTATTTGTGTTGCAGTCATCAACAAGTACAGAGCAGGGTACCTACACCTCAGCAAACCATTCCTCAGCCACAAACACACACCACAAACCACACAGTCACCAAGTTGGCTGCACATAGAACACAGAGACCACACCCCCACACCCCCCACACCCAGAGCTATACCCAGCACATCCTTTCTTAGCTCACTTTTGCACTACAGACCAAAACCTGAGGTTGGCAGAAGCCCTCCTCACCTCCCCTGCTTGGTCAAGGAAGACTAGGGGTGAACTAAAAGTAGCCACTGGTGGTCTGTGGGGAAACTTGGTTGTACTAAGGTGAGGAGCTGCAGCCCAGACCCCAGGCAGAGGCTTGGCTTAAGAGGCTCAGCTCAGTACTGCAGTGAGTAGGGCTGAGGTGAGAAAGTAATGGAGAGGTGCAGGACATGCTACACTCCCTAGGACACATGAGAACAATCTTCTTGTGCCCTCCAGCATCCCTCCTGGAAATGATCTTTCCCTTGTAATTCAGGGTTGTCTCTGAAGTCATGAGTGTCAGCTGCCTCTGGAGGCTTTTCTGAAGTGATAGGCTTTACATCACTCTGGAAAGTACAATGGCAGCAAGGATCAGGGCACTATGGGTGGAAAAGTGGGAAAAGAATGTGAATTAGCCTCTCAGACAGAGTAAATAACACACTCAGAGGAGTGTACTGCCAAGGAGTATCCTCTCCCTGTGCACTTTGTAGAAAGTGAATGACATGCAAGTGCTCTGGCAAGGTAAAGAATGCTGTGACATCAGCCTGTGCCAGTGGCTTCTCCTCTTGCTTCTTGTGGTGAATGAAGACCACAGAATGAATAAATTCCTTCCCTGCTCCTGAGTATGCCATCAGCTTTTTGTCTTTCTGGTCCCTGGGGAGTTTTGTGGAGGAAGTATGTGTCAAAGTGGGCTTGGACACTGTGATTGATTCACTTCTTAAGTCTGAAGCTTCCTTTTTGCCTTGAGCCTGCTCCCAGTAGCTGTAATGTTCCAGATGACTGCACATGGCTGCAGGGAGAGACATTGAATGTAGTCAATTCAAGGGTTTATGCTAAGTCATTAGAAGATTTTTCAGAGGTTACAAGTGAGAAGCAAAGAGGGGAATTGTCTGAGGCAGGGCAAAATGAAATTAGGAAAGCAAGCACTGGAATAAAGAAGAATTCTCCTGGCCTGTGAGGTGGGTATCTGCAAGCAGGTGGCAGCTCTGTGCCTGGCAGAAGGAGACATGCTGGTAGCTAAGTGGTTCAATACTTTGTTCATAAAAGCAAGTGGCAGACTCTGTGGAGGTGGCAAAAATCTCCTTTTATTTAAAGCCAAGTTGCATTAAAGCAAACCAGAGTTCCAAGGAATAAATTGTAGAGAGGAATCCAGCTCTGCTAAGCAAGAAGAGAAGTATCTGAGGTGTGATCTAATAAAGTCTCTTTTCAGTAGGCACTTACAGGACCCTGTTGCTAAATGTTGTTGAACTCCCAACAGCTCCCAGTGGACTGACAGCCCAAGATATGCTATCAGGCTGCTTTTCTGGGAGGTTGTGTTGCAGCAACATGGAAGAGACTGGACCTGGAGCCTGCTCTGCCATTCTGTTCTGACCCCAAAGCACCAGTGTCTTCATCTGGCCTTACCTAATGAGTGAATGTAAGAGAGAAGAAGAAACCCATCAAGGGCCAACCATCAAAACCAATCCATCCAAGCTTTCATTCCTTTATCAACAGCAAAAATCAAAGCACTGACCTTTTCTGAGTGATTTCTGCCTGACTTAATGCCTACCTGGTCATTTAGAAGACACTAATGAAAGGGTTAGGACATTACCTTTAGGCAGTCTCCTCAAATGATGAAATCAGCCAATACCTGAATGATGTTATTGCCTGGCAGCACTGCTCTGAGCCAGTGCCTATTAAAGCACATCCTAATCCCTTAAACCCTTTTCCTTACTTCTTCCCAGGAATTTCCCAGCTCCCAGGCATGCTGCAGGATGCTGTTGTCCAAGGAGACAGTTGCTTTCCTTCACCTGAGAGAGTTTTGAGGTGCTTCTTGGAGCTATTTTGCTAGTCCTGGCCTGCAGGTTAGGCCACAAAACTCTGAGGCTGGCTCTCAAGATGCATTCTGTTTAAAATTAAACTTTGGGAGGCTTGTGGTGTGTTGTTTGTTTTGTTTCCAACAAAAACCTTGCTTCAAAATGAAACCAAAAATAACCTTCTTTGTTTTCAGAATGCTGAAATGCAACCCTTGGCTTTTCTGGGTTGTCTTCTCCTTTCTTTAGCCATGGTTTCTCCACAACTATGGCCTGAGCTTGCCATTCCACAAGTGCTGCCTTTCTCAGTACCTGTGTCCCCAAAGCCCTCTCTGTGGCTCCCTTGTCAGTGGGCTGGAAGTGCTGTGTGTCTCAGGAGAGACCCTGCCATAGCAACAGCAGCTCAGAGCTCCTGTCCTCCCCTCTGACAGTTCCTGCTTGTACAATTTTGGGGGTGAATGCCAGCCACCCTCATGAACCTGAGGGACATTGCCCTTCACCTCACTGCTGCAGGAAGAGGAGAGGCAGTGATGGAATCTACCTTCCTGTGAAAACATGGTGTATTCAGCATTGTTGCAGGTAACAAAAAATGAGCCAGTGCCTATTAAAGCACAGCCTGTTCCCTTAAGCCCTTTTCCTTGCTTCTTCCCAGGACTTTTCCAGCTCCCAGGAATCCTGCAAGCAGTCTTGTCCCATGCAGAAAGGCTGCTACACAGCCTGCACCTCTGCTTCCCTTTTCAGCCAAAAAGCCCTTTGTTATTGTTTTCTTTTTGCTGCCAGTAACTCAACATGATATATCTGTGCTCAAAGGCTAACAGGGCATCAAGGAGAAGGAAGACAACCTTCCAAGGGCAGCAGGAATGATGGGTTTATCAAAACTTGTACCTCTTAAATAAAGGGAGTAAAGCAGAGAGATCTGTTCCAGGCCCAAGGATGAGTCTGTTCTGGCAGAGCCTGTAGATGGCAGTAAAAGATGAGGAGTAGGAAAGATGAAAGCTGTGAGTGGGAAACAGCAGAGACTTCACTCACCTGAGGCCATCCTGTGTGGGCAAGTAGAAGGGCATGGTTTCTTGGAGAATTTCTGCTGTGCTTGTGCCTTTCTCCTTAGCTTCTTTGGAGATGCAGGAGATGCCACTGTATATTCATGTACAGCTGTGCAGTAAATGTATGCTTTCATGATTGACCACCACAAATAAGGTTTCCTAAAGAAGAATTGCTAGCACAATGCCTGAGTCATAGGTAGGATCATACACACAAGCTACTGAAAGAGTTGTTAGGCATTGGCTCAGGCTGCCCAGAGCAGTGGTGGAGCCACCATCCCTGGAGGGGTTCAAACAACAGAGAGATGTGGTTCTTGGGGACATGGTTTAGTGGCATGGGGGTGAGAGGTTGATGCTTGGACTTGTCTCTTCCAACCTTAATGATTCTGGCATTCTGTGAGAGTCAGCTCCCCCTCACCAAAGAACCAGTAACTGGTGGGTATGATCCAGCAGCTGCACAACAGCTCTTTTAGAAAGGGAGGACTACAGCCAGTTGACATGCAGATAGCCAGCTGAAGTAACCAAGAGTTCATTTGTCCATGGTCATGTGTGGTCAGCATTTGGATTAGCAGATCAAATATGGCAAAGGAGAATCTTCCTGGGAGCTTGAGTGAGTGTAGTGGTCAAAACCCTGACTGTGGACTTGAATACAAAGCAAATTGTCCAGCAGAATGCTGTGTGGTCCTGCACTGTGTGAGCTGAATGAAATGCTCAGCATGGGGGCTGGTGGTGATGCCACCCTGCAACAACTGAGCACTTTCCACATGGGCATGAAGGGACATGACTCTCATCTGTCATGCTGAGAGGGATGAAACGTGGGAGAACAAGTCTGTAGAGTTCTGGGACCTTGACCTTGCAGGCATTGCCATCACTTGATAGCCTTAGGAAATGTATTCAGCTCCATCCCAGGGCTAGTTTGTTCTTCTCATCTTCACCCCCACAAATGCCTTCTGATGTTCACCTGTAGCATCCCATAGGCTGCACTCTGCTCTGTGACGTACACCAGAATTCTGTCAACCAGAGAACATAAACACTATTGTTAGGAGTAGCAGTATTAGTATTATTAGCATTTACTATATAAATCACATCAAAATACACTGAAAAGTCTAAATACAAGTACTAAACTGCCCAGTTCACACTGGAAGCAGACTGACTCTTGCCACAGAAAGTGGCTTCTGAGAAGTGAAAAATCAATTCCAAGTTCTTCAAAATCTAGAATTCTTTCAGCAGGTTTCCTTTTCAAAGGAACCTTTTCAATGATCACAATCTGTCTGTAGCACCTAGAGGAAACAGCATCCTTAGCTGAGTCACCAACAAGCACAAAGAGGCCTGGATTTTATATTCTGAGGCTGTCCCTGCTGAGAGTGAGAGATTCCTCATGTCCCAGCTCAAGGAGGGTTTCAATTAAACCAACCTCACACACATT
Source organism: Galbula dea (assembly GCA_013399015.1). Classification (NCBI taxonomy): domain Eukaryota; kingdom Metazoa; phylum Chordata; class Aves; order Piciformes; family Galbulidae; genus Galbula; species Galbula dea. Next base: position 421,615 of record VWZX01002955.1, on the reverse strand, counting down.
GTGTGAGGCTGAACTTAATTGAATGGCTTCTGCCTGATACCTCAGAGGGATATGTGTTCTCTGAAGACACTTCAACCAGCTCCTTTTGCTCAGGCCCAATTTGTTTGAGTTTATCCTTGAAATGCACTGTTGTTCCTTTTCACAACCAGCATCCTTTTAGGATCACTGAAAAATGTCTGTGGGAGGAAGGTCACCTAGTCCTGCTCCCTGCTTAGAGCAGGGCTTACCTCAAAGATTAATAAAGGCACTCAGAGTTTCTTGTAGACCTGAGAAATCTAATAAAATCATGGAAGTAGGACAACCAAAAAGCTCATTGAATGGCATGGCATTCTAGCCTCTGTCTGGCTTCAGCCAGCCACTACATTGCAGCCAGATACCTACCCCATTGCACTGCCTCCCTGGCCACCATGGGGCAGTCCCCTAGCAGACTGAGAGCTGGGCTGGGAGTTTGGACATTTATTGCTCCATATTGAGGGACCTCACTGGCTACTCTGGGCTGTCTGAGACTTGCTGCAGCCATGACCCAGACCATTGTATCTGAACTGAAGCAGGTGAGCTCTCAGTGACCCAGGCAGGTGAGAGCTAAAGGGAACATGAAATGGCTGGAACCAGGGGAGAGGAAGGGGAGAGTATGAATGGCAGAAGAAGTTTTCCCCCTGTGAGTATCCTGCAATGATCTCTTTGGTAACCACCACACCCTGCTATGTCCTAGGGCTATTTTTATCTGATGACACTTCAGTGCTGACTCATCCCAGTACTCAGCTTCTGACACATGTCTGTGAGCCACCAGGCAAAATATCCACCCCTACTCATGTTTTACCTCCAAACCCACTGTCCTCCTGCCTAAAATGCAACAGTGCCTTCAAAGTATGAAAGGAGCACAACAAGCTTTCTTTTCAACAAGACCCAATGGCATGCATGTGCCTTGTCATCACAGTGGTGTTACCCACCAGCTCCTTAGAGAATTAGGACATGCTCAAATGTTCTTAAAATTACAGTCACTGTGAATGTTAGTGTTGCCTCTGGAAGAGGTGAACTTCTGTAGCACAACCAGCCAGGGAGGCTGTCATGGCCCCTACTCTCATGGCATTTAAGAAGCATTTGGACAAGGCACTTAGGCACATGGAATGAGTTGTCCTGTACCTAAACAGAAATTGGACTAGATGATCCTACTGGGTCTCTTCCAGCTCTGGCTAGTCTGTGATTCTGTGATTCTGTGAACCAATAACAGCCTCAAACCAGAGCTCAGCAACAATAGGTCACAGCAGTAAATTCAGGGTCAGGTACTGCAAGTCTGCCCTTGGCTGCACCTTAATGTCAGGAACAGCAATTAGGCTGGGAAGAAAGTACCTCACAGAGCCTGAAAGTGAGTTGGCAACATTCTCTCCCATTCAGGAAAATGATACTCACACTGTCTGCCATCTAGCAGATCTGTCAGTGCAGAGTTGCTCCCTCCTGGGCCTGATCCAGTCCCATTTTAAAAGGCCAGTGGCAGTGGTGGGCTTCCTGCTACAGTTTATACTCTGTAAATTGTCCACCCTGATGTTTCTCAGAACTGAGCAGAGCTGGTTCCATGGAATCCTATTCCATGGGATAACATCTTGCTTGTTAATTATGTCTGGTTTCTTTGGATGATAACATCCTTTCTATCACCAAAGAAACTGCCACAGAATCACTTCACTGGTGAATCATTTTGACTCTGATTTCCTTCTCTCACTGTTACTTGCTATCACTGTTATATAGCTTGTTCTTGCATCCTGCAACTACAGCCTGCAGGTATAGAAAGGAAATAATTGACTGGTTCTCTCCCTGGTCATCTTCTGTGAGCTAGAGCATCTTCTTCAGCAGCCCCTGAACAGCCAAGCCAAGAGAGATCCTCTGCACCCCCTACTTCCTATTTTTGCCTTTCACTAAATCCCATTTCCTACACTCTCTAGCACCCACAATCTCTCTGTGCTGAGCCATGCTCCTGCTAAATTTCTGCTTTGGTGGCACTTAAACACTAGGAATTTGGATGATGCAAGGTTTGTTTTCCTCTCAAGTAAAGGAAGCCAGAAGCAAAAGCAGTTAAACCCTTCTGCAACATGCAAGGGACAGTAAGATGTGAAAGGAAGAGGCTGGGAGTCTAGGATCATAGGATCACAGCATCATAGAATGGCTCAGGTTGGAAGGGACTTCAAAGATCATCTAGTTCCAACCCCCCTGTGAGGCACCCAGAAGAAAAGGAAAGACTTCTATCACTTGCCATCATGCCAAGACACTTTCCTGGCTATCAAACCTTCCACATCCTAAGTTAAACCTCAACTGCTCAAACCCTACAATCCAGCCCATCCAAGCCTCTGGATTTGGATGAGTCCTGTGAGCCTCAGAAGAATTTTCTCTTACATGTATCCTTCAACCTCAATTCACTCATTCTTTACTTGGAAATACTTAAGAGACAATCCAAGGAGATTAGTGTTTGGTTCCTGTACTGAGTGCAATTGCTATGTCTTTTTCAAGCCATTTCCCCCCTAATCTATTATTACTCAGCTTCTCTCTTCTGTCTTCACTGACTGCAGCTTCTTGGGACCCATGAGCAACAGAGAAACTGGAGTCAGGATCAGTCAAACATTCTGCTTACCATCCTCTTCACTTCACATGCTGCAGTCCTGACACCCAAAAAAAGTGCCACTGGCTTCAGCCAGTCCTTCTGACAGGCAAAGATACAGCAAGGAGCTGGTTTTCTTCTGTAATTTAGATACCTATTTTATCAAGAGCAAAGTGAGGAAGGAACACCAAATGGGAGCTGAAAATCTCAATGTTTTGTTTTCAATCATTAGTGCCCTGTACTAACGATCCTTGAGTGGTTTTAACAGCTCAAAGGAATCTTCATTTAATTAACTAGACTTCTCATCTCACAGCAAGGAGGAAAAGACCTCTGAAAAACACCTTCACTTCTCTTCTTGCTCTGAAAAGCCTTCAGCTTCTTTGCAACTCCAGGAAGAGGCTAAGGCTAGAGAGATTTCAGCCAGTGGAGGGCAGCAGCAGTTGGGCCTTAACACAGCATCAGTTATTTGAACATAGGCTGAAAAGTTTTGAGAACTTGCAGGACAGCCTCAGGACGCCGAGGAACAGCTCAGGATGGTGAATGATGGTCTTTACATCTGCTTATGTTTCCATTTCTTAGCCAGGATGTTAGCAACAGAGTTGAAGTCAAGAAAAAGATCAAGCTAGCCAAGCCAGTAGTGACAGGAACTGCAGCTCCCATCCTTTTTGGCACCCAGCAGAGGGGGAGATTTGCAATTCCCAGAACAAATGTCAATAATGCCATCAGCCTTGGGAGGGCAGAACCCAGGTTACATCAGTAAAGGAAAACCAACCCAACCCCATGCATTCTGAGCAGTCTTTGATGTAGCTGCAGGAAAATATCACTCTGCAATTACTCCCATGTCAAGCAGGTGAAAGTCCCATGTCTCACAGAGCTGAGGCTGATGTTTTGGACACCCAAATGGTTGCTTCTTGCAATGCATCATGGAAACCACAAGATGGAAAAAACCTGCTGCAGTTGTGAGAAATGCTCAGGAGGTGGTTCAAACAATCACCACTGCTGGGGAGTAGTGACCATAGTGAACTCACATTCAGAATGTCTCCAAAATCCACTGCTTTGGGGAGAGCTTTCTGGAAGGAATGCCTAGAGAAGATACAGTGAGATCAATGCCATCAATTGAAGGGGTTAAATGCTTCCAAAGCAGCATGGACAGTTAAAAAGCAATCAGGACAAGGCTCAAGGAAACTAGTTTCAGAAGACTCTCTCCTAATTCTTTCCTTCCTAAACTATGAAAGGCCAAGAACCTCAGGAAACTAGAAATAAGGAATAATAATGATTCTACTAATAAGCAATCCACAAAACCAGTTGAAAACCTGTCCAAGCAAACAGAGTGGAAAAGAATGTGTATTTTGGCACATAGGTTACAATCCCACAGGTTAAATCTGTAGGGAGAAATAGTCAGGAAAACTTTTTCCATGGAAGAGAAATTATCCATTCCCCCACCCCTATAATTAAGTCAGGAATCCTACCTGGATCCAGCTGCCACCTGAACTTGAGCTAAAGGGAGCTAGATCTAGCTGGCTTTCATTTTGCCAAAGAAATCTCAACTTAGACACAATGAAACAAAATTAATTACACCTTCTTATCATTGCCTTTTCTCTCATTTCATATGAGAAATGACTGAATTGCCTACAGTGACCAATCAGCTGGAATGCATTAGCCATCCAAAGTACCTGTAATTCATAGAATCATAGATATGAAGGGGAAGACTGATTTATCATTTTCTTTGGAGGAAAGTAGGATGCCAGGAAGGAATTCCCATGCTGTTCTCTGATCTATTAATTTTTTCAGAGCTGCTGGATGCACCTGCAAAGAACAAAAGTACCATTGCAAGACACCTGGAGTCCAGGAAGTGATGGAATCCTTGGCTTATTGATGAACAGCAACACATCTCCAGCACCTGCCCACCAACTGCAGAGCTGCAGGCAAGGAAGCCCTAGGAAGAGGTACAAAATGAGCCAGTACAGCTCACAGAAGTTCCTCCATGTTCACAGCTCAGATTCTAAGCAGATCCTCATTCTCCCAGGCATTTCTGCTTGAAGTCCTGCTGGGATGCACCATGGCTCCCTTGCTGCCCAGGCACAGCTGCCCACATGGAAGCAAGATGCAACTCATATCACATATCCCACCTAGAGGTTCTCCTGCCTGGAAAGATGGCTTTTCTCTGGGATGATTTTCACCAGGAACAGGTAGAGAGCTTTTTTCTAACCAGCTTCTCAGCTGGTAACTTGATGCCAGGTATTAACCACAACAGCATTTCTCTTGCTTTCCACATGAGTAGACTTCTTTACAGTTTCCCTCAGGAGCTGATGCAGTGAGGATTGATAGGCAGAGCCTGGTTACTGAGTGTTCTGCTAGCTCACTCTGTCTATCTAGGAAAGAAGGTGTACAGGGTTGAAAAGATGAATAACAGCATCTCCTTCTTCAGATGAGCTCCTGTCCCTCCTGTTCCCACACTGCAACCTTTCAAACTGTGCTGAATCCCCAGAGAACATGCTTTGGAGCTACTCCCAGCTTAGGATTTTAGTTATTCTTTTGCCTTTTTTGTACTTGCCTTTATCAAGGGGCTATAATGTTTTCCCTAGCCTGCCCAGTCCAATCAAGGCACTCCCTTTAATCCCTTGTTTGCACCCCTTCTGGGGAGTTTTTCTTGCTTCTGAAGAAAGCTGGAGCTGATTAATGGAGAGTGGCAATTTCAGTTGATTGGAGGAGTTATCTGAGAGTCTGATGTCAAAGGCAAGAATCTTCCAGCTACCATCAGATCAGGTTGGTGAAAGACAACAACATGCAGGTCCCTTGCAGCTCAAAACGTCCCCTGCCACCTCTACTTTTGTTATCACTGGGTTTGTCACATTTCTTTCTTCAGGGTATTCAAAGACTTGGATTTATTCCAGAGCACTTGGCAAACAAAAGGATGATCTCCAGAACAACAGAACCATTTTCCTCCTCTTATTCTCCCAGCACTGTGCTTTGTGTGGGGTAGGGGTTCTGTCTTGAGTACTCACCAGAGCAGCATCCTGCTTTGTGCCAGCTCAGAGTGGTTACAGTCATACAAATACTAAATGCTACTTTTCTTCTGGTCTGACTAACACAAGAACAAACACCAGCATCTCAAGTGCTTTACTAAATCTCTTTATTGGGGTACATCAGCAACAGCAACAACATGACTTGAATACAGAGAAGGTTGCACACAGGGAATAAATCTAGAAGCATTTGCTATACAGACCCCTCCTGCTCAGGGTCTGCAAGTAATTGATGTTAGCCTACCCCAAAGAAGTTATAAGATAATGGATGAGAACTGGAAACAGGCAGCAGAATAATAATTGCAAAGCAATGCATTTGAACCTGGAATGGCTCAGTCCCAGTGAGGGGTTGGCATTTAACTAAAGCTACAGCTAAAAAAACCTGAAACAAATACAAACTGAATGACTGCCCTAAGATAGAAACAACATGTTGTAGTTCTGTGAGATGCTCTTCTGGACAAGTAGAACAGAATGATTGTGTTCAAGGCAGTGGAGTGGGGTAGAGTGGGTGGTTTGGGGGTGAGACTGAGACTCCTCTATCAAAGGAATATAGTTTCTTGCACCTTTAACACCCCTTTCATACAAAACCCACTAAAGTTCAGGAGAAAAAACAAATCTCATCCAGATTTGGGCTTCACAAAAACTTTCAGTGAGGCATTTCACACCCCCTGTTTTGCCCATGAATTTTTGCACTTGCAGATGAGGAACCTAAAAGCTTCACTTTATTACAAATTATTGCAAAACCAAGCAATAGTGATGTCTTAAAGGGGTTTATCTGATCATTTCTCTTTTCTAGACAAGCCCTAAATCCAACTTTTGATGCAGCAGCTTGAGCCTATGTCTTGGTACATGCACTAATAGAATCTGATGGTTGCTGCTCTCACAGGGTTAAGCAAAGTCCACACAGAAGTAATCATACATGTTCTGTCCATATGTAGCTTACTTTGGCCAGGTGGTTAGAGGTTTAGTGGAGATCCTGGAAGACATGACTGAAGAATGATCAGACTGATGGTGTGTCTTGTTTTGCAAAGGGCTCTTAAGAGAAAAGTATATAAAATCTCTTGATTTGTTGAAGAAGCAGAACCTTCCCATGCAGAGTTATCTAGGAATAAAAGAGACAAAGGCTACTGGAAGTAGAGTATCTCACTGAAGTTCAGCCTGTTCTGGGTGTCTTAGGAATAAGATGTATGCCATGAGGACCATGACAGGGGATGGAGAAGAATTAGCCATGGGTATTTGACTGGTAAGCTGGTCAGTGACAGGGCACTGGTTCTGGCACAGGATGGGACATGGTGTTTCTCTGTGGCCAGTGGCAGCTTCCAGGGAGAGCATGGAAGAGCCATGCTTCCTAGCTCTACAGGAAACACTAGGTGTATGGATGGGAAGTTTTTTCTCTGAAGGGCTGCTTGCTGTCATTCTTAATCCCAGTTGGACAACAGTTCTCCTGATTTCTTTCAAATCCCAGGCTGAACAATACAGCTAACTTATCTCCTGTCACTTCCCCAGGTCCCTGTCAGCACTGGCCTGGGTGGTGGGTGTAGGAATCCCCTCCAGCTGCAGCCAGCCTTGTTTCATGGCACAGCAGGCTTGTGGGGTTATTCCACTTCACAGCTGGAGAACACCTCTGCTGAACTGATGCAGATTCTTGGAGTGAAAGCAGCAGAAGCCAATGCTTGCTCTGACAGATGGCTCTGCTGAAGCTGCTGGGTGTTCAAACATGCTCCATTAAGCACAGCTTGCCTCAGGGGCAGGAAGCTGCTTGTTCTCTAGAGTGACTGTGAATTGCTGGCTGGGTGGATTTGTGACAGTGACTTTCACCTTTGGGTTGGGATGCTTCTTTCCACCTCTGCTAAAGGCAAAAGTAAGGTATGAAAATACAAACAGGGCTAAGAATGACTTACCCTGTGCATTTCACTGCCAAGAGGATGACAGTGATGAGCAGAATCACTGCAGTGAAGTACAGGCTGACAACCACACAGCACCAGTGGGGGTTCTGCAAGCAGGTCACTGCCAAAGGGACAAAGGAGAGGCAGAAAGAAGTCACCATTTGTTCTGAGTTATGGGAGTCTGGAAAATCATTGTAGCTAGGCCTCCAGCAGGAATGTGTTCCACTGGGTACTAGAGATTTGGCATCTATGGAAAGTGAAGAGCAAGTTTAGGAGCATATCATGAGGGTGCTGCAAACTTTTGGAAGCCTTTTCAGCTATCATAGAATCCTAGAATTGTCAGAGTTGGAAGAGACCTTAAAGATCATCTAGTTCCAACCCCCCTGCTGCCAGTGCTGCTTACTCTGGGATGTAGCTTTCCCTTGGAGAGTGGCTTGCAATGGTCATGCTAGCAGGAGTTATTTTGCTGAGGTTACACAACTGAAGACCCACCAGGAAATCCTGAATTCAACTGACATCCAGGCTTTCAAAAAGGGTTTTTAGGGAAGGTGAAATTCTAGACACTTTTTACAGGTTATCATCAGAAACACATCTTTAATTAGTCACCAAATGCCTGCTTCCATCATTTTCTACTCCACCTGTAATCCTCTCTAAGATCATGATATCCTTTTGATCCCCATCCCTTAACATTTTCCAGGCTGAGCTCTAGGAACCCCCCACTCTAAACCAGAATTACAACAAGCACTTGACTTCTCTGGCTTTAAAGAGGTTTCAGGGAAGAATGTGAAGGGACAAAGCTCTCCTGTGGCTGTTATCCATATGTATAACATCTATGGATTTTGATATTTCTTCAACAAACCTCTGAAAACCTGCACATAGGCACAGCAAAGGCAGAGCCAGAGAAAGGGAGGGAGGAAGGGAAAACTAGGCTATAAAAAGGCAGCCAACAGACAGCAGGGCTGATAGTGATATCTCAAAAGTGTATTACCAACAACTCTCCAGTCCAATCCTGGTTTCACCAGCATAAAATCAGAGGGCATTTAATTAAAGCCAGTAAATTGGTTTTGCCTTTGTAACAGCAGGACTTAGATCTCCTCTTGGTCCATTCCCTTGTCTGACCAACTGCCACCTCTAATCAGAAAGACCATCTGAAGCTTTCAGTTTCTTTTTCCCTGTGGTAAGGCCACATGAAGCCATCAAAGCCACAGTTCTGCTCACTAGCATTTTCTGAAGCAAGCCATTTTTCTAGAAATGTCTTCATTTTTCTCATGCAACACACAAAGGCAGCATTTTCTTTCCTTGACTTCTTCATTTTCCCTTCATAGGGGAGAGTTAAAACTCATATCCAATACGGGATTCCAATCTGCAGAACAAAATTCACTTTCAGGGCTGGGGAGACAGTTTGAGAAAGTAGTTTAATATAGCTTAAAATTTTAACTTAAGAGAAGATAGACACAGTTTATCTGAACTTGTCATATAACTGTTTAAAACCTGCTGTTTGCTTCCTAGCTATCACTTTCTGTAAGTAACTTAGGTTCTTTGCTTCAAACACTGTTGCTGAACCTCTTCATTCACCCTAAATACATTTGGAAATGAAAAACAGGATGTGGAAAATGTTGCTGAAAGAACAGAAGAGTTTGCAGGCACCTCCACTGAGAAATGATTTTGATCATGTTCTGAGCATCCCTCAGGAGCAGGGAGCAGGTTAAAAAAGGGGATTGAAGTCACCTGCAGAAAAGACAGCAAGTGATTCTTTCCATACCCTGGAGAAGTGTGCTGTTTGGCTGCTGATCAGGTGGGGAGTTGCTGTGTTTTGTGTGGCTCTAACTCACTAGAGGCATGATATGCCAGTTCCTCCTGCTGGACCAGGTCCTCCAGTGGTCTGTCCTGCCTGTGTGTTCATTTTCTTCTGGGATCCTTCTGGAATGAACTATGTGGTCCCTTTTCAGAGGAAAGCTGGTCATGTTTCAAAGAACCCTTCCTTTCCCACAGTGTTTTGGTTCCCTCTGCCCAGAACTGACCTCCAGCAGCATCCCCAATGGATGTTCCTGTTCCCAGGGTCTGTGTGTGACCTCTTCTTATGTTCCCAGCAGCACATTGCAGTGTTTGCTGTGCCATGCTTTGGTGCAACACAGCCTCTTAAATTCAGGCATTTCTAAACCAGAATGCTGCAACCCAGCAAGTCTCCCAGAGGCTCCAGGAGCTAAGCACTCAGGGGCTATGCTGTGTGGAAGCAGCTGCTTTGCTCCAGCAGGGCTTGCACCAAGGAGTGTGGACAGAAACCCACTTGCACCAAGGGCCCTTGGGGCCACCCCTTGCTCCCAGGTGCAATCCACACCCTTCTGGCCAAAGACTCCCCAGGCTGAGCCCCAGAGGCAAGGGACACCCATGCCATGAATCCTCACAGGCTTGGCTGGGGCTCAGGCACAAAAGGTTCAGTCTAGTGCACCCCTAAGAGACCTGTGACCCTACTTGCTGACCTTGAAACCATTGTCACCAGCAGCCTTTAGGCACCTGCAGGGAAAAGCAGCAACTGTTTTAAATTCACCTAGATCATAGCAACATCTCTTTGGGCACCTAACCCTAAACAACTCCTCCATTATATGGAAATCTGTAATGATCCAAAGAGGGTAAAACATGAGGAGAAAATGAGCAGTGTTGGGCAGCATTGCAGTACCTGTGTGTGTAGTCTCAGCTGTGCTGCCTGCTGTGTCAGCTTCCCATTTCACTTTCACCTCAGCATATGTGGTTGGCTCATCTGTGGAGACAAGAAGTGTTACCATTAGAGACCCTGTCCAAGGGCAGCACTTGCCCTCCTCATTGTGCCCAGGACCCTGCAGCATCTGACCTTCTCTGAGAAAGCAGGAAAAGAACATGCAAGAGAGGATTTTTTCATTCTATTTTCTTTCCTGCTAAGACTTGCATGTTGCTGAATGAATATGCCCCAAAGCAATGACTCTATTTCATGCAAATAATTCTCCTGCTGTGCAATTTTCCAAAGAAATAAAAACTATGTATTATTCTGTGATTAAATTCAAGAAATTCAATAGAATAAAAACCTCGAGGTGGCTGTAGGTTAGCACACCCTAAACTGCTCTGTTATTCATTCTATTTCCTTAGTACTCCATATATTATACACACAGGTATACATCCTGTCATTTTTTAAGCAGAAGTTCATCAATGGCATCCTTTTTTTGGCCTAAATGAGTTATTCACTTCTCAATAAACTTTTTCTTCCTAGTCAATTCAGGTCTTGCACATGAGTATGAAGCATGCCTGCTTTCTGCTCTTTCCTCTGTCACAGAGGGCCACAGTTCCTGTTGGAACAGAGCTGTGTATGTGCATAAAGCAGAGGCCAGCTGTTTGTCAATCACAGGAATTAAACAGCATTTTTCAGAATTCAGAGTGAACATTATGCAAAATAGAAACCTTCTGGTTTCATTTCATCCACAGATTTTTCTTCCTTAAGTTAATTCTGCCCAATATTTCAATGAGGTCTTAATTAAGGGTTGGTTATCACCACTGCAGACAGAGCACAGGTTTTCAGTACAAACTGTTAATTCAGCTTTCTCTACAAAAAGGGGAAAGCCTGGCTGTGGTTAGTGCTCAGCCAGGATAGTCCAGGATAGTTCTTCTCCTCTTCTTCTCTTCTCTTCCCTTCTCTTCTCTTCTCTTCTCTTCTCTTCTCTTCTCTTCTCTTCTCTTCTCTTCTCTTCTCTTCTCTTCTCTTCTCTTCTCTTCTCTTCTCTCTTCTCTTCTCTTCTCTTCTCTTCTCTTCTCTCCTCTCCTCTCCTCTCCTCTCCTCTCCTCTTCTCCCCTCCCCTCCCCTTCCTTTCCTTTTCCCCCCTGTTGTTAGTCACAGAAGACAGGAGTTTAGGGAAGAGGAGACTTAACACTCCACTTCTCTGAATCTTCATTTCCTTCCTAATTTATGACCACTCTGATCTTGCACCAGAGGATGCCCTCTCCTCTCTCACACCAGTGCCCTGTGCATGTGCATTCTGTGGCTCAGAAGCATTGGCCAGGGAAGCTTTCTATACTCGATGCAGAGCTGGCACAGCCACTCCAGCTGCAGCAGCCTTCATCCTCACTGAGTTGAGACACCCATTCCTCTGGGCTTGGAAATGGCCACTTCACAAATCAAGGGCACAGAACATGTCTTTCTGTCACTGGGAACGTTTCAGCTGTTTGTTGTAATGAAGTCCAGGAACCACAGGGAACAATTGATCTTCTCCTGGTCACTGCTTTCTTCTCTCTTTCTTCCAAGTGTCAGTCATCATGCTTCTTCCCATCTTTTCCTGTTTGCCAGCTGCTCATCAGGATAAAGATCTCCCTAGACCACCCTTGTTCTTAGATGGCTGGTTTTACAATTTATTTTGCCACAGGATTTTCAGCAGCAGCCATTCATTTGCTCAGGGAAGCCAGTGGCTTGCTGAGGTTGCTTTGCTTTGGCACCAAGAGCCAAGCATTGCTCTCCTTATCTTTGGAGGCCTTGCCAACATTTGCCTGTTATGATGTGTGAATGCTTACACTGGTCATCTGCATCACAGAAGAGATGTTTCACTCTCACTGTAGAAGCAGCCATCCTTTGTTTCAGTGGCCAGTGCTGGATATAAAGCTCAGGGAAGGCAAAGATGTTGTTTAGGTTCCTGACCTCCAGTATAGAGTCAGCTGCATCCCTGTAGGCAGTGCTTCCAAACTCCTGTACTTCAAGGTCTGACTAGAAGACTTCTCCCTACCCAGAGGGTGTCTACAGGACTATTGGCCCAAATTAGCAATATTGTACAGTCAGAAAAGCTGATGGGAAGAGGTACAAGTAGAACTGCAGCTGTAATAAGGTGGTGACCTGCCCCGTGTCACAGTTCCTCCTCCATCTGCTGATAGTAAATCCACAGATGAACTAAGTAGGAGGGAGAGGGAAAGTGGTGAGTGACAGGATAAGCCTGACTGACTTCAGCAGTTTTGGGTAGGTGTGGCAGAGGAAGGAAGGAAGGAGGGAAGGAAGGAAAGAAAAAGCTGTTATTTTTATATGCAGCACATTGCCCCTGGGTTGCCTGATTTGCATGTTTTGCCTCATTTCCCAGGAGCTACCTACATCAAACTTGCTTGCTGCTACTGTATGAAATAAGATGGGATGTTTCTTAAGAGAGAAATCAGATTTTTCTCTGAAAAGTGCCATGGGGAAGAGGGGCAAAGGCAAACTTCAGTAGTGCAAAATGTAGGACAAGTTCAGCAACAGGGAGATTAAAAGCTCTATGCACCTCACACAACAACTCAAGGAAGCAGAAGGGGGCCAGAGGGAGAGGAGAAGCACAGTGCAGACTAGGCAGGGGACAGACCATGCTGAGGAAGCAGACCAAACCTAAAAGCTATGTAACCAGATAAGACAACACAAACATTGAAGTCTGTAACTCAGAAAATGCTCAGATGGAGGACAGCATAAACCCCTCTCTCACTACTGGCCTAGGCTGTCATTCCTGTCTCACAGGAGAAACTTGAGCCTTTCCAAGTCTTGCTGTATCCATGATCCAGTGTAAAATAAGTGTGGAGTAAGACAGGAACTGCTTTCTTTGAGCTTTTTCAGGCAGGTAGGTGATGGCCAGCTTCACTTAGCTCTGCACTCAATGGCAAATCATAGAATCAAACACCAAGCTTTTGCCTGAAGAAGAGTTTACTCCTAAGGGTGGGGAAGAGTTGCCTCCTAAGGGTGCCAGAGCTGCTGAGATCTGCCTTAGACTTACCAAAAAATGTAAAATCTAACCCATTTTTAGTACCAAGCATTACCAAATCCCTGTTGTATTGATGACAGCAACTTTCTCATGCAGCAGGCAAAGAGTTAACAGCCTTTGGCACAAGATGAGGACCACAGTTTCCTGCACTTGTGCTTTCAACTATGACAGCAAGGAAGGGCATGTAGAAATCAAAGATAGAGATTGTAAGAAGGTAGCATGGAAATCTAGATAGATAAGAACATCAAAAAGTATTAGTTGTGTAGCTGGGTGTTTTGATACTGTATCTCACTAGGAAACATTGATACTTTTACTAGGTGGCAAATTCAAGCTTGATTTAAAGTATTTCTTCATGGAAGATACTCAAATCAGCCTGGAGAAGTCATTGGGTTAGCATGTTCTTAAAGTAAAAGATTAATTAGGACACCTAAAGGAATGCCAAATTCCCCCAAGTGAGAAGAATGCAGAATACAGAATGCAGCTGCAAAAGTGTCTCAGAAATACTCAGAAAGGGTAAGCAATGTGTCATCATGCTCTCAAGAGCAAGAAAAACATTTTGCCTGAAGTTTGATGACTTAATTAGCTTCAGAATTGGGCCATCAAAATGTTTTGGACACTGTCTTTCCAAGCACCTCAGACTGGCAACTTTCAAAGCATTTAATTGTGTCAGAAGCTCCTCAGGCTAACTTCCAACAGCAGTTTCCAAGCATAAGGCACTAAAGAGTACTAAAAGCTGTATGAAAGCACTTAAAACTATAACTGGCAATATACAGGGTAGTCTTAGGTGAGGAAACAAAAGAAATTAGATGGAACTGACTCTGGTGCTCTCAAATTTTGGAACATTTTGTAGAGGTGGCTGTACTGGCCATGGGTGTGCAGCTCCAGGAAATACTTCTGGGGGAGTACTGCACTGAGGCACCAAAGGTTGTCCTGGCAATGCAGCTTTTCAGTGCTGAACTGATCACAATCCAAGGGACAAACTGAGTTAACACATGAAAGACAAGGACAGAAAGACCTGTACAGGTGCCTTTCATACTGTGTCCCAACAAGCAAATCTCTAAATCTTATGTAATAATAACAATAGTAATAACAGAATAACTGTTAACTTCCTAGCATATTCAGGACATATTTTTCTTTCATCCTGTCACCTCTGAATATTCTAATTTTAAATAAAATTTCCATGCTTAATTATCTTATAACCAGCAAAGATCTGCTTATTTGATTGGAATCTAAAAAATGAAATGATACTTTTGTTTTAAAGACATTAATGATTTCCTACTTCTGCCCACTAATAGCTGTCTGCTGCCCTTCATTTCTTGAAACCAAAATTTAAAAGTAATGCAGTTTTAGAGTTGAAGGCATCAGTAAGTCATGTAAGTTGTAGGGCTCAGTTTTCAGGATTACAGAAAGCTGGATTGTTCTTGATTTTAGTTTACTACCAGAGAAAGAGGGAGAGGTAGAAAAACAATGAGAGAAAGAAAGAGAGAGAGAGAAAAAAGAAAGAAAAGAAAGAAAAGGAAAATAAAATGAATATATGAAAAAGAAAAGAGAAAAAGAAAAGTAAAGAAAGGAAAAGAAAAGAAAAGGAAAGAAAAAGAAAGAAAAGAAGAGAAAGGAAAAGAAAAGAAGTCATAGAATTGAAGAATCATTAAGTTTGGAAAAGACCTTTAAGATCATCAAGTCCAAGCTGTCAACTAATAAACAGAGCAATCATTTTCCAGTTTAAAAGGATTCCCAGTGTCTAAGAAATGGAATCAAACTGGAATACAATGTAAAGGTACTGCAGGAGGGAGCAGCCCAGGCAGCATCATCAGTGCACTTCAGCTGCCGATGAGTTCCCAATTCTCCACCTTAATATCTTCAACCTCTGATCATGAGTGTGTTTCAGAGCCAGCACATTTCAGCCAGACTGCTGAAATCCAGAAGAGAATTGCAAAAGTCATTCTGGAGACTTGCTAGAATTCAGTATTCAGTCTATGCATACAGATGAATCTTGCCAAGCAAGTAGCTAGATACTAACCACGGGTGGAGACGTTGGTAGTTACCAAAATGCTTTCAGCCGCTAAAGAACCTTTTGATTTAGGACAGAATGAGTTTCAACAACATATCCCTGAGCAAAGGAAAAAGAAAGGCTATTAAGATGACCATGTTTTACCTCGATCTGAAGTTTGTTCAGGAGGATGCACTTTTTCCTTGGGCAACACTCGTGCATAAACCACCTCTTGTGCCATTTCAAAACGATGCTTTCAGATCTGCAGGCAAAATGGACTCATTGAAGAGAGGTCATACTCTGTATGACATCCTTTCTGGCCTCCCCTCACCCATCACACCACATTAGGTCAAAAGCCATGTTTAGAAGTCTGTAAAGCGGAAGGAAACTAGATACTGGTTTTTTCCAAATGTAAATTCTCACCTTGCAGCTCTTGGTAAACAGTTCTTCATTCTTAGCCCCTTCTCTTGGGGGATGGATAAACAATTCTTCACTCTTAGCCCTTTCTCTTGGGGGATGGATAAACAGTTCTTCATTCTTAGCCCTTTCTTTTGGGGGATCTTCTATTCAAACCAGCAGAGCTGAGGTTTTTATCCACTGTCTTAGAAGTTGTGGCCTGCAGCCCACAGAGAATTTTCATCTGCAGCCTGAACTGACAACAGACTGAGAATGTAAATATCTGCCTTAAACTAACTGGGCACTAAAATGTATTTCAACAGAAAATTCAGATCATGATTACTAGGCTGCTTCAGTCACATCACTTCCTCCTAAACTATGTTACTTTAGGGTTGAAAGCAGAAAGCAACAGTGAGGGGAGGAACAGAGGGAATATCTGACATTGCTGCAACATTTTGATTCAAGACTTTTTAGAGATTTTTTCCCCATATTTTTACTTAATTTGTAATTAGTTTTTCAAGTTGAATTTGAAGCAAAATGTTGCTATTAGGTCAACTTTCTTTTTTGCTCATCTTTTCCTCCATCTGGGAATTTCTAAATGGTTTGGGTTTATGGTGACTTAAAATGATGCCAGAACTTTGAATTCTCCCAGAGGAATTTCTGCTCTTCAACCAGCTCTAGACCACATGCTAATCTTCATATCCCAGGGGCATTAGTAAGCCCAGAATTACACTGGGTCTGAGTCTGATCTGTGACTGCTCTGCATGTTGGTCATCAAGTGTTCTCATTAGAGACAGATGTCTTGGTTTCAGCTGAGACTGAGCTATTTCTTTTACCTCTTCTTAGTAGTTCACTTTTTAATAGCTAGATCAGTGCTGTGTTTTGGATTCAGGATGGGATTTGCTATGAGATGAATGTGGGTAATACACTGCTGGGTTTAGTTGTTGCTAAGGAATCAGGGACTTCTCAACTTCCAATGTCTTGCTAGTGTGCAGGTGCACCACAAGCTGGGAGGGAACATAGCCAGAGCAACAGAGCCAAATTGTCCCATGGAATATTCCATATTGTACAACAACATGCTCAGGATATATATGAGGATTGGCCAGGAAGTTGGCTCAGTCTCTTCCAGGATGGTGCTTTATGTAATTCCTCCTTTGAGCTCAGTAGCCAGGAACAGGCTGGGCCTCAGTGGGTAGTGAGCAACTGCATTGTGCATCACTCATTTGTAGATTCTGTCATTGCTACTGTTAGCATTATTATTTTAATTTCATTTTTAGTTCAACTCTTAAATTGTTTTTGTCTCAACCGATGAGTCTCCTTAATTCTACCCTTCCACTTCTCTCCCCCCACTCCTGGGATGGAGGGAGGCTGCCTGGGGTTTGCCTGTTGGCTGGTTTCAAACCATGACAGACCTTTTTGGCACTCAGCATGGGGCTTAAGTGGTTGAGGTAAGGCCAGATCTGATCAGAGTGTGTTAAAACAAATTGGTTATAAGTATTCATTGTGTTGGTTTCCTAATTGATGGTCACACTTGGTTTATTTGCTTTTATAGTTGTTATTGGAGCTGTGGGATGTTATCACCTTACTTGCTTCTCCTTGCACAGGTGATCAGCTCTGAGGTCCTAGTCAAGGATATAATTCAGCTGTGTGTAACAGTGGTGGTGAGGGTAATCCCGTATTTGTATTCAGCATACTTGGAGTGCTATAGCCTGGAGGCTATAAATAACGCCACCTTTTACCGGCTCTCCCTGGGGAGCCAGCCCTTGGCGATGACATCTCCGTATTTTGGGTGCCATCTCCTGGAGACGATTCATAATTACACCTTCTGCCTCCTCTGAGCCAGTTCCTGAAGAGGCTCTCTTCCCCTATCTTCCCCTTCTCCATCAGGCCAATTATAAGAGCGTTTGAGAATTTTGAGGATCCTTGGGATGTTCAAACTTACATATGCCTAATGTTATGTCTCCTGAATGTGAGCCAGGCTTTCTTAATGCTTGCTGAAACAGTTTAAGAAGACCACCCCATCTGCTACTGCTGGTGGTGCAGGTGTGGGTGCTGTGTAGCTATCCCAACCCCCACAACAAGCACTGCAGCCTCTCAAAGCCCAGCGATGGGCTCAAACCCTGGCACTGTGGCTATGCAGACCCTGGTGAGAGGCATTCTAGCTGCTTCAGCCCCTTGTCACAGATGAGTTCAATGGCAAGTTTTGCTCTGTTACTTACTGCCTGGAGAAAATAGACAAGGGAAAGTTGAGTTAGGTTCATGTGGAATGATTTGCACAGAGGTGGGAGATGTGAGAAGGTAAGGGGCCCCATCCTGATGAGTCACAAGGTTCACCCCTTTGCTCCAGCAAAATAACATGAGGAAGGAACTCATATGGGCACTTACACACCAAGCTGTGCCCACAGTGGAAAGCTGGACTAAATGTATTGATTGATGTGTTCAAAGCTTTTGAAGACTCTTGAGGAAAGAAGAAAAGAGGCTCTGAAGGCAGAGAAGCCAGTGGTGTTTGATCAGTTTTCCAACCTGTGTTTTACTTGTTGCACAGAACTGACAAAACCACTCTGACAGTGGATTTGAGGAGAGCCTGTAAAGATGAACCTACCACTAGAAGGATATTGCAAGGGTATCAAGGAGGTCTTTTGCACTCTTACAGTAATCCTTTACATTTTAATAGCACAAAAGAGTCACTAGATGCCTCTACTGCACCAGAAAATGTATCAAAAATTCTATTCCATTTTATAGCCTTCTAAAAAAAATAGGAGTTGCATAAAATAGGTTCTCAGAGGCAACTAGAGTGTGAAGGAGAAAGAAGCCTGGGAGGTAAAGAAGGAGTGGATGAGATGGGAATTGACTACCAATTCACTAAGCACAGCACATATCTCAAGAGTTTTGGCTAAATTGACCATGGAGATGATGTCAGGTGGTAGGACTTCAGCAGGACACAGAGAGCAGCATGCTGGCAAATCTTGGAGGGAAGAGATGTCTCACTCCAGGTATCCATCTCTCAAGGGCAGCAACTACTCATCCACCTAAGACTGACCTGTGTGATTTCTTCAGTTTCTACATATAAGCCTGCTCTGTCCCAGGACATCCAAGGCAATGCAGTATGAACACAGGAGAGGGAAGGTACTCCCTGCACTGCTCAGGAAGTTCACAGGGTGAACTTTACAGCCCTCCCAACAAGGCAGATCTCCAAGACTCATAGCCCCTGTCATTCAAAGAGGGGAAAAAGAGGGTGGTGAAGTAGAAACTGTCTCCTGTGCATCACTACAGCAGCCAGGCAGCTAGGCTGCTCCGTTGCACTGCACAACAATGTGGTGGCTGCTGGGGCAGGGCTCTGACAAAAGCAGCTGCAAGAGTTTTTTCCCCTGTTTCAGGGCTGAGGGCTATTTACACCTACAGAGATCTTTCTTCCTTCCCTTGTTGACCCCAATGTCCCTGGGGGGTTCCTGGGGAGGCTTTTCCACTGAGGGTGCAAACATTCAGCTACATGTGGTGCAGGAACACGCAAGAACTATGCTTGGGGTCTAATTCTCCAATTTCCTATCCCCAACAAAGGAAGGAAGGTCAAAGAACTTGTGCTGACTGTGACATTGTAGGGAATGGAAATGGAATATCTGAGCACAGAAAAGAGATGAGCAATTTCCCAATACAGGAGAGATTTCTAACCCCAACTCCCAAGGCTTTGTTTCCAACTTTTAACCAGGGCACCTGCTAGTTAGCCCTGGTGAAGCTGGAAAGCAGTGGATGTGACAGGCAGTGCTCATCTCAGCAAGGAGAGAACAGAAACTGCCCATGTGTAGACACTACCTCCACTTCCTGCAACAAGCATTTTCATATCACTCAGAGACTTAAAGGTTGTTGAAACCACCGTGATCTTTGCTGGCAGCTCAAATTAGGTAATCTCAAAGTTTCCTCAGACTCTATTTGCACTGGTTTTCTTAAAATCATCCACCAGGAAAAACAAGGCTACTAAATGCAGACTTATTTCCCAGGAAGAAATAACTTTACAAGGAGTTGCTTAGGAAATGTAACAGATGAGTTCAGGCTGCTTTGGAGAAGGCAAAATTGAGAAGGAAATTGCAGAAGCAATTGAAAGAACGAGTAAGGGGTTTATGGAAAGATGGTGTCAGCCTTTGGCTTCTTCTGACGTGGTGAGATCTGCTTGTGATCACATTGCTAGGAATGGCTTTGAACTTGTGAAGGCCACAAAAGGATCTGTAACCTGATAAGAACTTTTCCAGGAACTAGTAATTTGAAACATTGGCAAGATTCGTTTGCTCTTGGTTTTCTTCTGACTGTATGAGAGCACCTACATTCTATTAAAGCACCTTTACTGTCCCTTGACCTGTATCATAAACCTCTTAGTTATCTTCCTGCTTCTTTACATGGTGTCAATGCCATTTACAGGAATTTTGACTTCAATTTATGTGAAACATGTTTGGAAGTGAAAGTTTGGGGAGGGAGGTTTTACTACACAGAACCATAGAATGTTAGGGGTTGGAAAGAACTGAGAAAGATCATCAAGTCCAACCTCCCTGCCAAAGCAGGACACCTTAGATAAGGTCACACAAGAATGAGTCCTTGCTGCACTGTAACAGTTTTCACAATGCAATTAAAATATTTGCAAATATAAATGTTATTCCATTGCAGAGTCAAATGAGTTTATTTTCCCAGTGCATCTGAATGATAGTAAACCACACAGATCTGCTAAAAGCATCATTGTTTTTATGCAGGTAAAGGTATTTTTTCAGACATAAAGCCCAAACTTTGCAAAAAGTCTCCACCAATTGTGTCATCAGAAAATCTGAGGTCTTGTGGTTCAGGAATTTCACTGCATTTTTATAGTTTACTCAACTTATCACTGGCAGCCTCAAATCTCTTATCTGTCACTTCAATAAATTAACCTGATCATTAATTTAGCTTGTCCAGACTGTTTCAGAGAGAAGGTCCATATTGGGCACTGTCAGGCACATTTGCCTAATGAGTTTCAGTAAAGGCCTGGAAGACTGAGACAGGCAGACTAGACCTTTGATCTATTTTTATTACTTATTTTTTTATTATTTGTGTATTATTTATTAATTTATTATTTAGTGTTTTATTATTTATTATTTTATTATTTCTTTTTATCCCATTTAGGGATAAGAGTAGTGTAGGGCTATTGGTTGGACTAGATGATCTTGAGGGTTCTTTCCAACCCTAATGATTCTGTGA